>CM075689.1:95091411-95393117 GCA_037954015.1 Psophocarpus tetragonolobus | reverse complement strand
TTTCTTAATTGTTTAGTTTTCTCTCTTTGCTCGTTAGTTGTTAAGTTTAACTATATTCTCTCTTTGTTTGTATTGGCTAAACATTGGTACATAATAAATTTTGAGGTTCTTATTGATTTTTTTGGTCTTTCTAATTTAAAAGGATAGCAACCTTACTATATTTTAAAATAATCTTCGTAAAATAAATCTTACTTAAAATGGGGAATTCAGATAATAAAAGATTAAAATACCCAGTTAAGTATAAAAAAGATTCTCAAGATAGTTTGGGTTTCGGTAAGACCGAAATACAGATAATACTGAATCTTAATATAAAGAAAATATAAAGACTTAGCAACTTCGAATTTTGATTTGGTCAAAATCCATAAGAGGAATGCACTAAAAAACAAATTACAATTAAATAATTTAGGTTAACACCATATCAATAAAACTCAATGGATAAAGGTAATATTCACTTAATAAAGATAATGTAACATTCCAAATATATAATACAAAACATACTAGTAATATTCAATTATTTAATTCCTTCTACTTAAACTTATTTCATACAATCAAATTATACATACATACTCCAAATTATTTACCAAAATCATAACATGTTATTTACATAAAATATTTCATTTTTTTCCCACCAAAACATAAAAAACATAACTCATTTAAAACACATACATAACCTGTCAATTCTCCATTAAAATTTAACTATTACACAACTCAAATATATAACGTAACTTGAGTCATTCAAACTTAGTCATTCTTAGCAAATCTTGTACAGACTTATAACATAGATATTAGTTTCAGTCAATCCATACATTTAGCTTTCTCAAAGGTCTAACTTATATACATATGCATATTCTGCTACATAACTTAAACTATTTTCTATACAAAATATATTAATTTCACTGCTGTCACTGATCCACCACTAATCCTGTTAATTCTTATCTCCACTACTATCATTAGTATCTGCTTCTGTGCAAAAAACACGTTCATCACAGTCATACAGAATACACACAATGTAAGGTTAACCTCATGCACTATAAATCAACATAAACATAACATACAATTACATTTATATCCAATCTTAATCGCAATAATGATAACTCAACTAATATATCACCCATATACTCTACTTGAACATAAGCATTCACAACCAATCAATCGCACTTATGCTTAACTTGAACATAAACACTAATAGTCAATCAATTACACTATGTTCCACCTGAACATAACCACTAACAACATTCAACTAACGTTTTCCGAAAAGACTTTATTAAGTAGGACACCAAGGCGGCTAAAGACCTCTCATAATTGGAGTTTAGAGTCTAAGTGACCCTTCTAACAACCAACCGAAGTTAGTAACATACTCAACCAACACTGTTCCCTAGAGTCTGTTTGACCCTTATGACACACAACTGTTGAACAAGCATATTCCTTTGGCATCTCCAATGCAAAACTGCATGTGTATTCCCTAATAGCGGAGTACTTACATTGGAAGCTCCAATGCAAGACTACATATGGACTCCCCAATGGCAGAGTACTTACATTGGAGTACTGAAACCACAATGCAAGACTACATGTATATTTCCTAACATAAAGTACTTACGTTGACCTTATGGTGTCACCAACTTATTGCTCAACACCCATATTGATGTGACCATGCCTAGCCAAGGACCTATCACTAGGGCCATGGCTAGAAGGATTGAAGAAGACTTAGCCCTTGCAGACAAAGGAAGACTTCACCTCCTATGGAGAGTGAAGATATTAGGCTAGGGACTTTAGTTAATAAAATGTAATTTTCCTTTATTTTAATTTTGAGGAGCATTAAGAATTTAATTTGGGACATGTATTTAGTCCATTTTTTAATTTTAGGAGGTGTCTTAGGAATTTAGAGAGTGGATTTAGCTTTTTGGGTCTTTATGAAGGAAATAAGGGGTAGCCTTGATATCTACACCCCTCTTTTCTACATAAACCCCTAAGCTAATAAGAAAGAATCTTGGCCCTTGGTTTGAGAAACTTGGGCACCAAGTTTGATGATCTAAGGAGGGAATTGTTTCTCAATTCTCCTCCATAAAGATCTCTCCTTTTAATCCTAGCCCTTCTTTTTTAGGTTATCTTGTTCAAGAGGTTAGCTACCTCTATAAATAGGAGCTTCTCCCTCACTTGTATTTTTTACACTTGAATTTAATCCTAGAGACCATATTGGTTGAGGTTCTTACCTTTGAGTGTCCCCATTTCTCCTTTGTGAGAGCTTCTAAGAGTTATCAAGGGACCCCTCCCTTGTGGCGTCTCCCCTTTGGCTTATCAAACATAGTATTTGTGGCGCTTCACCCCATTCCTTTCCTCTCCATAAATCCATTTCCCTTCCAAGTGACCTTAGAAAGGATCCTTTGGGCACGTGATCATCAAAGATCACATCACATATTATTAACATATAGGCAATAACCAAGACTAAGTTACCACCTGTAATTGTCCACATTCAACAGGTTCAACAACATCTCATCATCATCATCATCATACACAACTAAGATCAACATCATATTAACAACCAATATTAAATTCTCATAATATACAACACTTCAATTCATCAATTTCATCAAAATCAACATCATAATAACTATCTATCAACATTTGCAAAGATCAACATTTCAAAGATCATTAATTTCACAAAACATCCATATCTCAAAATATTCCCAAATTATAAATCAATCAATTCAATCACAACTCATTTCAAGAACAAAACCCAAATCCTCAATCACACAAAACACCCACTTTTGTATAACACCCAAATCATAATCAAAAGCTTAGTTGCTCAAAATCAATTAACTTCTCATCCATTAAATCATAATTTCTAAAATTAAAATCAAATATCTAACTTCCCTTACCTATTTCTCCCTTTAAAAATTTACTCAAACAGAAATGGGGTAATCAAGTCGAAGAGATCTCCCAGAACTTGACAAAAATCCCAATTTCAACAAGAACGTAAGAAATTAGAATCTCCAAAAAAAAATTCCCTTTTTAAGGAGAATGAAAGGGTCGAAAACAAACGGAAAAATATTTAGAAAGGTATGATTAGACATACCTATATTGATCATCTCTCAAAGGAGCAATGGAAGAGACCGAGTTTGATTCCGTTAACTCAAAGCCAACCATGCAAGGCAAGGACTCTCACGAAAAAAGAAAGCAAACAGTGGAGAGAGAGAAGAAAAGTGAAACATGAAGAAGAAAGAGAAAGAAGAAAGGAAAAAGGGGTCAGGTGTGCGTAGTAAGCTCGACTTGCTATCTACACCCCTTTAAACAGATTTTCAAAAACTTCCCGAAACTTAACTAAAACTTTCCGAAACAAGAGAATAATAATTATTCTCATCTCCCTATCTTCTACCATCAACCAAATGCAACCACATAGTATTAACAAACTAATAAATCCATTACACCTCAATTCAATTAATAATTTAAATAAAAACTTAAATTTAATTCTTTCCCTACATTAAATTAAATATAAATAAAGATTTAATTCTATATAATATTTATTTTCCTTCCATGAATAACCTATTAACTAAAATGGTCCTTATAGGTAACATCGTTTTTTAAATAGGTAATATCGAACAGGTAAAAACATATATATTTGCTATAAATAACAAACGATATCAAAACTAAGTTATGTGTCTATCACTTATTTTAAATACAGACATCCTCCTCTGTATAACTCGAATACTATTTGACTAGTGTAACATCCTCAAATTTTTTAAATAAAAATTATCTCACGGAATAAATAATTATTATCTAGATATATAATAATTTAGTTACCTAGTAAATAATAATATTAAGGTGTTATTTTATTTAAATAAAGAAACTATATTAAAATAAAAGATTCATTTGAATTTAAAAGAAAAGAAAGAATTAGTTTGGATATTAAAAATAAAAGATGATAGAATCTTTATTCAAATTAAAAGATTAGGAGTTTATTATTACGAAATAATTATTATAGTTTAGATAAAATATATTAAATTTTCTTAGAGAAAATAAAAGAAAAAAGATAATAATTAGATGAGAAACAATCAAATAACTAAAAAATTAAAGATAAATTGATTTAAGATGATATTTCTTTTAAAATAGAAATAAGATAAAAGAAATAAATATTTGATATCATCTTGAATTTAAATCGTAAAAACTAATATTTTATCAAAAAGAAAATTTAGAGAGAGGAAAATAAACCTTAAGCTATTATGTATAGGGTTTAGTAGTTCCCTTAGAGAATTATAGATTAGTTGACTATTCAAAGGTTGAGAAGAAAGGGTAGAAGAGCAGAAGAAAATAAATTCAAGTGGTGAGATCTTGCTTCAAGAGGTGAGTATAACAACTTTTCTAAACTTCCATGATATAATTCTTGAATAATATGATTTTAGCATTTCAAATATTTAATTTATGCATAGCGTTTTCAAAATTATTTTAGAAATTGTCTTGCTTGAGATACTCCATTGATAATGGGGGAATTTATGATGTCTCTATCTGAGATGGAGATCAAATGTGAGATACCTCCATTTAATATGGGGAAGATGCTTTAGATACCTCCATCCAGGATGGGGAAAAGATTTTGGATACCTTTATAATAGTGTAGGGAAGACAATGAGACACCATTATATGGAATATGAGCTCATAAACCTTTTTTATGAATCTATTAAAAACCTGGTTCTAGGAACCGTAGAGTGAGAGTGAGTGATCATGAAAATCACTATAATTTGTAGATTGTGTTTGCATCAAAAACTATTTTTTATTGTGTTTATTATTATTGTTGTTATAAATTATATGGATTAAATCATAATTTATATATGAAGAAAATATTTATTTTATTACTATGGGTACTATGGTTGTTTTTCCAAATTCCGCAGGGCAGAGAATAATTCTATTTGCGAACCCTTTTTAAAACACCTGTTTTATTCACTGAGATACTCATCTCATTAAAAGTGTTGTTTTCAGAGCTCGAGGGAGAAGTTTTTGGAGTCGAAGGATACTTGAAGATTGAATTTCTTATTAATTAAAATTTTCTTTTAGTTTTGGTTTGTAACTATTTTAGGATAATGTTCTTGTAATTGTTTTCTAGAGGCTAAAATTTGAGGATTATATTTTATTTCTTATGTAAGAATTCACATATTTAAATACAAATTTATTATTTTCTTATAATTCTTTACTATTTTTAGTATAGGTTATTATTGTCACGACGAACGTTACATTATGGTATCAAAGCAGTTCAATCCTACTTGGACTATGGAAGTGAGTTTGTCTTTTTTTAAAAGAAAAACAAATTTGGGTTTGTAGAACTGCTTGTTAGAGTGATCAAATTATGGTATCAAAGCAGTTCAATCTTAGATATTGGCAGTGATCAACCTAATATTTAAGGTATGGTGTGTACACTAATGTTTTGTATATTGGACTTGATCAACCCAATATCTAGGGGATTGTTTTCGTATTCATGAAACTATTTGAATTTTTAGTGAGTATCTACTATTTGTGATAGCTAAGTTTTTGTTGAAGTGAAATGATAACTTTAGTTACTAAAAAATATTTTAGTTATGATTGTTTAAATAATTTGAATTGCTATGTGAATTATATGACTTGTAATTGACTCATTTTTATATTTCTACATTAATATTTAGTTGTTATATGGAAAAAAATTATAGTTTTAATTTAACTATAGAATTAGGAGTATCTTAGTACCACCTTTTTATGCTACAATCTATTCCTTTTATAACTTTCTAATGTAAATGTTTTTAACTCAAATAAAAGTTTTTATTAAAACTTATTGTTACTTTATCTTCAGAATGAATGAGATGATTTAAATGATGTGTAAATATTTTTTAAGAACCAAACATGTGTTGTTCATGAGAATATGCAAACAATATATTAATAATTTATATTTATATAAAATACAAATCAAGGGATTGTACTTTCCATGAGTGTGTATAGTTGTATACATTATTTAATTTTTAAGTATTGCTTAGCATTGTATTAATTGTTAAAATTGAATTGCTTTTGCGTAAGTTGTCTTCCTTAAGTTTTGTTTGAAACTCTATTCCTAGAGATTGAATTGTGAATATTTGTTTAAACTAATTATTATTATTTATATTGTGTCTAAGAAATTGGACAAGATGAATCAAAGTAGAGTTTGCAATAACTTATTAGATGAGTATATAAAACTATCTTTACCTTTACATTAGGTTGGTTAATTTCGGGGACGAAATTCTTAAAAGAGAGGAGAAATGTAACATCTTCAAATTTTAAAATACAAATATTCAAATAATCATTTAGTTAAGAGAAGATTAGGTTGTTTAAAAATATTAAAAGATAAAATTATCAGCATTTTTGAATAATAAGATCAAGATAATAATACTTTTAAAATATAAATAAAATAAAATAATATATTTTATTTCATTAGATAAAATTAAAATATTAAACTGTTGGGATTTTTAAATGAAAAAATAAGTTAAGATAATGTTAATTTTAAAATAATAGTAAGATAAGATAAAAGAATATTTGATTTCATTTAGAATTTAAGCTATAAAGACTAAACTTTTATCCAAAAAAGAAAATATATAAAGGAGAAAATCAACCTTAAACTATTATATATATATATATATATATATATATATATATATATATATAAATAAGTAGTTCCCTCAAAGAATTACAGAGTAGTTGACTATTTAAGGATTGAGAAAGAGGGATACAAGAGCACAAGAAAACAACAAATTGCAATGGTGAGATCTTACTTCAAGAGATGAGTAAAACAATTTTTGAAACCTTCCATGGTATGATTTTAAAAATTTTTGTTGATGTGTTTTATGCTTGGAAGTTATTTTTTGTGTTGTTTAAGATACCTTCATTTGGAATGGACATGAAATTGGAGATACATCCATCTAGTATGAGATACCTCCGTTTAATATAGGAAACATGTTTTAGATACCTTTATCCGGGATGCAGAAGAGATTCTAAATACCTCCATAATAGCGTGGGGAAGGCAATTGGACACCATTGTATGGAATATGACCTCATAAACCCTTTTGATGAATCTATTAAAAACCTTGGTTATGAGAATCGTAGAATAAGAGTGAGTGATCATGAGCATCATTATTTTTTATGAATTGTGTGCATTACGAAGGTGTTAATTAAAACATCATTATTTTATCGTGTTTATTAATTATTCATATTAGGAATTATTTGAAATAAATTGTACTTTGTGTCTAAAAATATCTTTTTATTGCAGTACCATGGTTGTTTTTCTGGATTCCGCACTGGTTGAGAACAATGCTAATTTGCAAACTTTTTTGGAACTCGTTTTATTCACTGGGAACTCGTTTCATGCCTCCTTAGCCTCCACTACTTCTTTCTCTTCTAACTCTGCAAATAACACTTTTATGAAATTAAAATCTCGGTGAATAAAACATGTTTCAAAAGAGCTCGCAAATTAGCATGGTTCTCAGCCGATGCCGAATCTGGAAAAAACAATCATGGTACCTGCAATGAAAAGATATTTTTCGACACAAGGTACAATTTATTTCAAATAATTCCTAATATGAATAATTAATAAACACGATAAAAGAATGATGTTTTAATTAACACTCTCGTAATGCACACAATTTACAAAAAATAGTGATGCTCATGATCACTCACTCCTATTCTACAGTTCTCAGAACCAAGGTTTTTAATAGATTCATCAAAAGGGTTTATGAGCTCATAATCCATACAATGGTGTCTCATTGCATTCCTCACGCTATTATGGAGGTATCCAAAATCTCTTCTCCATCCCGAATGGAGGTATCTAAAATATCTTCCCCATATTAAACAAAGGTATCACATACATCCATCCCTGATCGATGTATCTCCAATTTCATCTTCATTCCAAATGAAGGTATCTCAAACAACACAAAAATAATTTCCAAGCATAAAACACATCAACAACAATTTTTAAAATCATACCATAGAAGGTTTCAAAAGTTGTTTTACTCACCTCTTGAAGCAAGATCTCACCACTTTAATTTGTTGTTTTCTTCTGCTCTTTTACCCCTCTTTCTCAACTCTTGAATAATCAACTACTCTATAATTCTCTGAGAGAACCACTTAGTTTAAGGTTGATTTTATCTTCTATATATTTTCTTTTTTGATAAAATTTTAGTCTTTACAGTTTAAATTCTAAATGAAATCAAATATTCTTTTATCTTATCTTATTATTATTTTAAAAGTAACATTATCTTAACTTACTTTTTCATTTAAAAATCCTAACAGTTTAATCTTTTAATTTTATCTAAATGAAACTGCCAATAAAGTGATTCTAACTCAACTAAAGAAGTGACTTGAAGTTGCCAAGGGAAGATAGGTTAACTAGTTAACTGAAGTATTATGGGCATACTATTGTACCCCACAATCTTCTACTCAATAAACTCCCTTTTAACTAACATATAGGACAAACGCTGTGCTACCAGTCGAAGTAGGCGAACCTTCCTTCAGGAGACAACACTTTTTCGCCAGAGATAATTCAGAGTCAATTAAGATAGACTTGGATTGCGTTGAAAAACTTAGAGACCAAGCACTAATAATAGCATAAGTTAGTAAGCAACAAATATCATGATGCTTTAATTCTAGGGTTCGACCTCAAATTTTTGGCAAAGTGACTTGGTTTTGAAAGCAACTAAAGAAGCTAAACAAGAAAACCAAGAAGGCAAGCTTGCTGCTAACTGGGATGGGCCATTCTGCATTAATCAGGACCTCTGCAATGGAGCATATAAACTTGTAGAATTGTCAACAAAGTTGATTCCCGGAACTGGGAACTCCACACATCTCAAAAGTTATTATAGTTAAGAGCATGTACTTCTTTTGGACACATTTTTCCTTATTTGGATTTTTATCCCACCTTGGGATCTTTTCTGAAAAAAGGTTTTTAATGAGGCCCCCCACCTACCAATAAAAGAAGAACACTTTAGCTCTATTCTTTGCATTCTTATACATCTTAAAACATATTGCAATGTACCCTTCCAAATTACATAATTCGGCCCAGACAGTACTTAGACGTACCCTCCCAAAAATTTTACATTTCTACTAACGCAGTAATTAAAAATTATAGGTTCGGCATAAGCATTCAAATCATGTCAATATAAAAATCTCTTAATCAAAAAGTGCGTTGTTCGGATAAACTTTAATAGAAATGAAAAAAATCCAAAAATGAAGAAAGGGAACAACAAATTATATTAATCAAAGTGGTATATAAAATAACCACTATATACATTTACAAAAAGCTAGGCACATGTCTATTTCGGCCCATACCAAGAGAAAACAACCTTCAAAATAAACAGAAGAAAGAGGAGAAGACACAAATCCTAAGAAACAGTTTCATCCTCTCCCTTTGGTCATCTACTTTTTCGGATTCAACATAGGTTGTCTCCTCAACTTGAGTATCTTCGTTCAGCATGGGCTTAGGAACCTCACCATCTAGTAATAGGTCATCAAGGATATCATCGAGATGTTTTAGCTGGCCCCTAAAAGCATTGTGATCTTCAGAAAAAACAAAACCATCTGGAATGGTGCAAAGGAGGCATGCTTGGCGTACTGCATGGCGAAAACTAGTCAAGTGCTCCTTCATCACGTCCTTCTCTACCTGATCTTTATACATAGCAAAGTCCTCAAGAGCCTGGTCCCTTTCCTTCATATAGCCTTCTTGGCTTTACTCTCTTTGTTCATACAAGGAACTCAGGCTCTTCACCCATTCTCGGGCTTCCTCTAACTTTTCCTTCTTCTCCAGCAGTGCCTTGTCCTTTTTGACCAACAGTCCATCCTTAGCCTTCAGAGCTTCTTCATGCACTTCAACCGAAACCATGGAACTCATGCTCGTTTCAAACTTTCTTAACTTAACCAAAAGTGTTAAGAAAGCATCTTCAGCTTTAGCACAGCATTGCTTTGCACTCACCAGCTCGTTCGCAAATAAATGTTTTCCCAATGCTTGTACACGTGCTTGTAGCTTGTAATAGTTCTACCATTTGACGGATAACTCCATCTCCTTCAAGGCCTTTTGGCCCTCATAAGAAATAGAGTCACTGAATTTACCCATTGACATCAATGTGTCAAAATCCTTAAAAACCAAGTTGCGAGGCAAGATGGAAGTGCTTAAAGCTAAATCAAGAGGAGGATCAACAACCCTTTTGGATTTTCTGGACAAGGACCTCTTCTCTTTTTTTCTCTTCTTGTCTTTCTCTTTCCCTTTTCCTTTTTCTTGTTCTTCCCCTTTCTCCTATTCCTTTTGTTTTTTCTTCTCAAACGTTGAGATCGGGGACATCACATCCATGGCGAAGGACCTCAGTTGAGGATTTCTTTCAACCACTACCTTGGGAATAGTTGTTTCCCCTCTTCGTGCACGAAATCGGTGCAACTTGCAGAAATCAACTGTCTTACCTTTAGCCAACATGATGATATTTGCATCAAGCATAAAACCATGATGAACAACATTCGTAACATTAGAACCAAACTTTTCACAAATAAATCACTCACCATCTAGATCCCAAAAGGAGTGAACGACTCAAATAACTGAAGTGGCTTTCCCACTGGAAGAAGGCATGGTAATGAGTCTAAATAGTTAGATTCGGCCTTCTCCTCAGCAGTAAACAACTCATCTAGGAAGTCAGTATACTACTTTAGCACTTGTTCCTAGTAAAATGGAAATAAATTACCTCCTTTGGGGTCACAGAAATGGTTTCGAACAGACTTGGGATTAATCATCACTTTGAAGTACCAAGTATTAAAGGAAGTGGTGTAGATCACAAACAAAGGGTTTTCGGCCTTTTAGTACAAAGAGACCCACTTACACCTCTCATGAGGCTGAATAATGAAATAACGCAAAAAAAAAAAAAACCTCGGTGTAGCCTTAGTATAGGTAAAAAGGCACAATGCATCGAACGCTTGTATATAGCCTCAAGCATTTAGATGAAGCTGAGTAAAGGCATGGTTCAACAGTCATAGTACCCCCATGACAAAATCATTGAACCGAAGACTCACATGAAAAACTGAAAATATACAATTTACATAAAACAAATCCAGTTTGTCCTCGTCAAACCAATCTGAGAATACAAAATCAGGTTTTGTAACCGAAAAATCTTTGCATCGCCGAATAAGAAATGGAAATTCCTCAGTGTCATCAAAACGACACACATTAAAATTATTGATGAAATGACTCAACATCATCCTATTATTTTAGCGAGATGAAAAGGATGCTACTTCCCGATCCACCCATCGGTAGTTGGGGTCAAGAATAAGGGGATAATCCTTTTTCAGATTCCCCTTGAATTTTTGCTTGACTGTAACTTTCGCCAAAATTGCGGTCTTCCTACGAGGAAGAGACTTCGGATTTAAGGACCGCTCCCCTTGGGAAGTCACAGACTTGGCATTACTACCTAACCCAAACAAACTAGCTTTGGCAGACTCTGTCGACCCACTTATGTTGAATTGAGACATAGAAGGCATCTCGGAAGACGGGGAAGAAAAAGACATTGGCCGAAAAAAGAAAAGAAAAGTTATAAGGTGTACCTGACTCTAAAGAAGAGAAAAACTCAAGGGGTTTAGGGATTTCGGCAAGAGAGGAAGAGGAAATTGGCAAAGTGAAACTAAATCCTCTCATCCTCCTTTTTTTATAGAGAGACTCTACATAAATAATACCTCATCATAGTTGTCCAGATCCTCTTAATCAATGGATCAGATGACGCAATTGTTCATCTTCGTGCCAGTAACAGTAAAATTGCTAGGGTTTTACTATTCTTTCACGCCCTCGGCAACTCTTGGCGGGAAAGCCTTCACAATATTCCTCCTCTTACATTTTACTAATGCTGAATACTTCCTTTTCCTTTCCACACAATTCTTCTTTCTTTCTAGACTTTACCCTGGAGTTACAGTTCCTTGTCCAGGGTAAATTCTAGGGGAAAGTGTAAGGGAAAAGGGGAATATGGATAATAAAAAGACTACAATACCCCTGCTAAGCATAAAAATGGGTCTCTAGGATATTTCGGATTTCGGAAAGGCCGAAATATGAATAATACTGAATCTTAATACAAAAGAAAATATAAAGACTTAGAGACTTCAAATTTTGGCCTGGCCGAAATCTATGATAGGAAATTCACTAAAAGACAAATTACAATTAAGTAATTCAGGTTGACACCACATCCAATAAAACTCAACGGATAAAGGTAATTCACTTAATAAAGGTAACATCCTTTCTTAATCAGGTAATATCCAACAGGTAAAAACCTATATACTTGTTATAAATATCAAAGGATATGAAAACTAAGGTATGTGTCTATCGTTCATTTGAAATACAGATATCCTCCATTGTATAATGCGAATACTATTTAACTTGCGTCAGAGTCTTTTTTGCAGGTTCTCCTCCTCTGCGGACAGACATCCAGGGGTACTTTCATTAGTTTGCATAAGGAACAGTATTTGGCCTTATATAAATAAGAAGATAAATGGTTAGATTTTAAATCAGAAACTGGTAATTTTAAAATGAAGGAATTGATTTCTTTAAAAGAAATGTAAATAATAGTTTGACATTTCCCATTTTAAGTGATGACAAGATTTATGAAAATAAATAGTCCTGTTTTAGGATCTAAGTTCTTTTTTAGAAATATTTATTCACATATTTATCTTTAATAAACTTATTTTAGATTTTTTAAGAAAAAACGGAGATTAATATAGTTTAGAAACATGAATATTTAATCAAATTAGGAGAAAAAGAAAAGTTAATTACATTTTACATGTTTTTTACTTTTCGAAATTTTAAGAATACAAGTTGTGACAATTTGGCATACTTAAATTTTTCTCTTGATTAAGTCTAATATGAATTTTACATACCTTATAATAAGATGAATAATAATTAAAATATTTAATCTTTAAATATGAAAAATCTAAACCTTTATTAGAAAAAGAATTAATTAGATTTATATCTGTTGAATTCTAAAAATATTGGAGCACATGCTGTGACAATCTGATATTTTAAAATTTCTCTCTAATGGCACTATAAATTAAAACGAAATTGATACTCAAATCAAAATATCAAATTAAAAATTTACGAGTAAAAAATTAAAATTGTGGTCTTAATAATAAAAATATTTTATTATCAGTTCTTAATTTAACAAAGTAAACCGTTAATAATAAAATATGGTTATCAGATAATAGATTATTTAGATTTGACATCTTTTTAATCCTGAAATTTTAAAAATATAAGCCATTTTACATTTTCTCTCTAATTAACACTATAATTAAAATTAAATTACTACAAAAGAATATATTAATCAAAATTTATCATTATAAAATTCAAAATATTATACAAATAGTTCATGATTTAATCAAAATAGTTATTAATAGCAAAATTTTCATTAGAGAAAGGGTGAGTAAGATGTGACATCTTTTTAATTTTGAGGTTTTGAAACACAGACCAAACAATTTGATGTTTTAAAAGTAAACTTGTTTTCTACAAATATAAAGATGTTATACCAATATTATAACACCTTAAAAGAAAAAAACTCAACACACAAATATTCTCATTAATAACAAAATTAAAAACTCAACACACGAATATTTTTAACAAATAACTACATGAATTCTGCTTTCCATTACACATGGAGATAGTTAGGAGCGAAAGACAATTCCTATCGAGGCAAAAAGATAAAAAAAATATATTCAACAATAGTAAAATACAATAAGAATTTTTTTTTTAAATAATACATTTATTTTCAATGATAAAATTTTTCAATTTAAATTTATAAAAATATTATGTATGTCTTAAGGGGTGAAATAAATATTTTTAAAGTTATCCAATTTTACAATTTAATTAAATGTAACCGTCTTAGGACGGACGTTGTAGGGTGTTAACACATTCCCTACGCGTAATTGCCTCCCGAATTCAAAATTTGGTTCGTGAATCACTTTCTTCAAAATTTTTTTTAATGTTTTCCTAAATAAATATTGGTGACAATTCCTCTGATTTTTTACATATTTTTCACCGAACCGTCGAGACCTATGTGTTGACAATTTGAAAATTATTTTATTTGAAATAATTATTAAATATATAATATTTTTCATAAATATTTTTAATTTATTTAGTTTAAATTATATCTAAAAAACTATTTTTATTTAATTTAAAATTGAATTAATTATATGGTATCCATTGATAATATTTCACATTTTTTTCTTGTACTTTCTCATGTAACCAAACAAATAAAAAAACTATGTCAAAACAGAAAAATATAGTGAAAATATGTTTGGTTACAATTTGGAAAATATTTTTGCTGAAAATATTTTAGAAAAACTGAAAATAGAAAACAAAAAAATTGTTTTCAGTGTTTTCAAAAGTTAATACTATGTGAAAACTTAATAACAATATTGTAATCATATAAAAAACAATATATAAATGTATTTTAAATTATATATATAAATAATTTATAATATTTTTTTAAAAATTGATTAAATTTAAAAATATTATTTTTTGGAAATAGAAAATATCAGGCAAAAACAAACATATTTTCTGAATATTGAAAACTTGAAAATGGAAAGAGTTTTTAGAAAATGAAAATAAAAAATAAAAACAGAAACATTTTCTCAAATCAAATGCCACATAAAATTTACCATTTTCTATTTATTTTTCATTTAATTATTTATTCTCAATTTCATTTATATTTATACATGTTTAAAGTATGAACACGTCTTTGAAGTATTGTCATATTCAAAATATTTCCAATATTGCCACCTTTTCTACATGCTCATATTTCTATTTAAAAAATTATTTTTCATTGCCTAGACACTTAAGTTAAAAGTTTTACACAACTTAAAACCTAAACTCTATACTTTCATTTAGATGGACACGCATTTTTAAAAAAATTAAAAATATAATATAAATATTAAAAACAATGTCTCGAGCATTTTTTAGGATTATTATGATAGAAAAAAATAGATGATTGGTTTAAGAAGCTAAATATACCATTAATCTAAATATTTTGTTATGTTATTAATATTTTGTTTCATTAGACATGCATGAACGTCCATGTTTTTGTTGTTGATAATTGTGAAAATATTAGTGAAAAGCCAAAAGAAAAAATTGCAATTATCTATTTTTCTATAAAATTATTGTGCATTGTCCAAATTTTGTGTAAACATCTAAAGCAATCAAGGGTTGTTAAGAATAATATTGTTTTTGTGAGAATTACAGGGTAAAATATCAAGTGCCAGCTAGAAGAGCAAGATCTAGTTGTTGAGCCACCAAAAGTCACTAAGCGAAATTCAGAAAAATGCACTCACAGAGCTTAAAATTTGCTTAGCGAGCTACCTTCGCTAAGAGAAAGCCCAGAAAACAATAGAACTACACTGACAATCACTAAGCGAACAACATTCACTCAAAAAAACTTAAGATTGCAAGAAAGTTTGCTTAGCGAGCATCTTTCACTAAGCGAACTCAAAGGCGCCAAGCAACCTTGCTCAACGAAGGATTTTCACTGAGCTATTGAATCAAGACTAGCTTTATAAAAGGGGAAGCAAGCTTCGAAGAAAAATACACACTCTAGCTTTCATACATTTCTCTTCCTTTACTTCATCTAAAATTTCCTTGTAAATTATCAGTAATTAGATATAGTTAAGTTTTGTTGTTAGAAGTTGATACAACGAGTACTATTTTGTATTCTCCTTTATGCTTAATGCTTGTTATTTGTTTGATAAACTTACAACGTGATCTATTTAATTTTTTATATTAGAAGGTTTTCTTGAAATCAAAGAATCAGGAAATTCATCATATAGTGCCTATATTTAATAATAAGATAGAATTTTTATGTTTGAGTAAATGAATTGTTCTTACTAAGGAATTAGAAAAAACTTTTAATTTGCTGCTAAGGAATTAGGATAAAGAAATCATCAACAATCCCAAAAGTAGATAAATGAATCTTAGATAGAAATTAATAATTAGAGGTATTATGAAGTAAAATCATGTTTCTAATCTTCTTATATTATCGAAATAAAAAATCACAAAAACATAATTTCTACATTGTATAAATTTTGCAATTTAATTTATCTATTGCATTATCAAATGTGAATAATTGTTTTATAAAAGATTATTGAATTTATATTATCATTCGCTTCTCTAAGGAGATGATACCTTATATTTATCAAATACCACATACGACTGGTGCACTTAGCAAAAGTAGTGCAGAAAACACTCAACATTTATGTCTAATGCTAATGTCAAACTATGTGCTTCTTAGACAATTAATAATGAACAAATTCATCATTTAGGGTTTTAATTTCAGCCTTCATTAAATAAACGAAAAGTAACATAAATATTAGAATTTTTATTTACACACTATAGTACATTCTCATTTCTCAAACTTTTAATGACCATCATTTGTTAATCCAATCTTGTGCATATTCATATGTTTTAGTAACAAGAAAACTAGTCAGATCAATTTAAGTATTTGATGGTAGTGCATGACTAGGCCACTTGGACTATTTCATTAGAATAATGGTGAACCTTATTGTTTTTTTGTGCGTTAATATGTTAATTTTTGTTAGTGAAATGATTCGAACTCATGACCTCTCTCGCTGCTTTTGTCCAACATGTAGAATTTGCCACTATACCAACCTTATAACCTTGGTGAGTCTCATTGTTGATGGCAGTGCAAGGATGAGAACAAAAATAAAAAGGGTAGTAGCAAACTAGGTTAAAAGAGATAGAAATATAACTAAAATTATAATAATAAAAGGGTTTCAAAACTATAATAATAAAATTAGGCACAAAACGGAAGGGAACAAAAAACCAAAAACATAATGTCATAATACTTCGACCCATAATAGTCTTTCATCTATGAGGAGGTGTGAATAACATGCCCTAAACCCTAACAATACCCTCTTTTATACCCAACCTTGTCCTCAAGGTTGGAGGTGACATGACTCATGCTCATTGGAGAATAACCTAAGACATTATACTATGATACTTATGAATAATGGATGTGAATGGGCACGAGATCAAATGATTGGGAATTACTATCCATTGAGGAGTGGGTGAAAACTGGTTGCTTGTTGGTTTTGGTGAGAAGAGATGCGTATAAGCAAATAGGATGGTGATCCAAAAAGATTTTTACACTCTCCTTGATCTTTCTCCAAGAGATTCCAAGCACCAAAGAAATTGTTATGGAGGGGGGAAGAGATGGAAGTGGGGCACCACTCTCAAAGAGAGATAAGTCAAAATATTTTAGGTTTGCTACAAGGGAAAGAACTCTTGATAAAAACCAACTAGGAAAAGTTTTCTCAAGAGAGAGAATCCTCAAGACCTTTTACTAAGAATGTGCTCATAAAGAGACTATTTTCATTCAACTTCAAAGGTGAGATTTACAATGAGGGGAGATGAGTATATATAGCCCAATGGGAGAGCTTGCACACTTTTCTACGCAATGTAGGACTTGAGCTTAATTAGGATTAAGACTAATTAACCCAAGTCTTTAGGCCCTAAAAGTGACACCTAATACTAATCCTAAGGGTGCAAATAGCTCATCCGAACAAGTGAAAATAAGTGAGTCCAGCATGCCTAAAAAGGATTTCACTCTATGCCTACCCTTCTAAAATATCTAAAGACACTTATACCTTCTAAACTAAGTGAAGTTGGTCGAAAATACATGGCCTTAAGGGCATTAAAAATATGCTCCTATTTAGCTAATTAAAATAAAATATTTACAAGCTAAAAATAATCAAGACTATGGCTTCAAATCTTCAATGAGCTTTCATCCATGCCATGCCTTCCTTAAATCCTCCTAGCCATGATGCATGCTAGGTGGGATTGCATTAAATGGGATGAGGAATTAATGGTTGTTGGGGAATGTTGTCCAACTGTTTGCACTATGTCTTGAGGATAAAGGGAACATGCAATTTGATGGTGTTAAGGGGTAGGTAGGCAATTGAGCGAGTTGGAAGGTGAGATGTAGGGCTATAGGGTGTGGGTAGATTAGGATTTTCACGGACAATGTAGATGAGCCATCGGGAGTAAGATCTGACAAGAGAATTAGAGAGAGGTGTGGATGATTTTGAAACTATTAATGTAATTGGGTAGGTGAGTCAAAAAGTGTTCTTTGTATTTCTAGAGAGAAAGAGTTTGGTAAGCTTCTCTCTAATGAAAGAAGGGTTACTTTCAAGTGGGAGGGAGAGGACGTGAGTAGGGGATATCATCGTGGTAGTGTAGAGTAGTGAGTGTGCATCACCAGATGAATCTAAACCTTGAGCGGAAGGAAGAGTTTGTAGGCCACTTTTTTTATTCAGTGACAAATTCAAGGGTCTGTGAGCAATTATGAATTTATGGTAAGGTATCAAACAAAGCTAAACATAATACACTGACTTCAAAAGTAACATCTACTCTCCTTTTGTTTGCTTGACCAATCATGTACTACTAGTTCGTTTTAGGTTTAGTTTGATGCAATGCATAACCTGATGTCTTGTTTGTTAGGATAGGTCAATAGTAAGGAGAGAAGTGGAATCAAAAGCATAGTCTCAAATTTTCAATACGAGACAACCATAAAGGGTTTGTAATAGAGGCTTACCAATAATAGGAGTTATACCAAAACTTAACAAGGTGTACAAATTTGAACCATTTGGTCGGGTGTTAACCAAAAAAGCGGTGTAAGTAAACGAATCCTACCTATATATATACAGTGAATATGGGGGGTGAAGGAAGGTGGGTGGGTGAAGGGTACAGGTAAGTTACGGTGAAAGAGACATATAATATCTTTAAGTGGGTAATTTTAATCTAAATCTTACATTTATTATCAATTTTCTAAAAGTAATGGCTTATATTAAAATAATTAACTCAAAGATATCATGTGTCTCATTTACCGTAACTTACCCATACTTCTTACCCACCCCCAACATCACCCTTACCACCACCACCACTGTTAGTGTCGTCACCATCACCACCCCACCATGGCGCGACAATGGTCACCATCACGCGATAGTGGTGGTGACGACTACGATTGTGACGACAATGGTGGAGCAGTTGGGGTGGTAGTGGTGGTGACGATAGTGATGGGGTGGTGGTTGTAGTATCAACAATGGTGGGGGATAGAGGTGAGATTGGGGTAAAGGTATAGGTAAGTTACGATGAAAGAGACACATGATATTTTTAAGTAAATTATTTTGATTCGAATCATTATTTTTAATTTACGCTTATTATTAATTCTTCTTATTTTTATAATAAACTTTTTTTTCACTTTATATATATATATATATATATATATATATATATATATATATATATATATATATATATATATATATGCGCGCGCGGGGGTATGTGTAAAGAAAGAGAGGGGAGATGAATTAATTACCCTAAGATTAAGTTTAAAAAATTTACTAATCATCTTAATTATTTATTTTCTTAAAATCTAATAATATAATAAAGATTAATTTATTCATTATAATTATTAAATTTTAATAAAATAAATTATGAGAAAAGGAATTACTCCCTTTAAAGTATAATTATGAAATTCATAAGTGTGGTACGGTTCAGTTATTCTTTGGGCAAAGATATCGAAGAAGTTTGGAGAACGACAAATGTGCTAAAGTTATTCAGGTATCCATCAACTCTACCTGATCATCTTACGAAAATATCTGCATTACATCTTCTTTCTTGTGATTGAAACGTATATCCCACGTGAGAAGGAATCCTATAATCAATATCATTTCCAGAATAAAAACAATCTCATATCATATGTAATATGTTATACCGATATCTAAATTACTTTAATAATCACTTTGTAATTACAACAACATAATCGTTAAAGATCAGTTTATATGATGTTTGGATTAACAAGAATAAATGATGTTTGGATTAACAAGAATAAATGAGATGAAATGGAAAGATATAAAACTTTCATTTTATTGTTCGGATATATTTAAATCTAATCAAGGAGAATTACTTGTTCCATAACATACACCTCAACTTGGAGGGTAAAAGAATAAAAATATAGAATAAAATTAAATGAGATTGATCAATTCTTACTCCATTTCATCATTTTTCTCTTAATCTAAAGAATGGTTCTTAAATTTATTTTCTACCATTCTTTTTTCATTGCATTATTACTCATTAACATACAGATACACTATTTTAGATCAAAATAGTGATAGAGTTATTGAAATCTAAAGCTGACAATTCTATAAATGTGATAACTTTTTGGATTAGTGATAAGAGCATTGGTGCTAGAAGGATACCTAGATATTTATTCTCTTACTTTTTAGTGTTGATTGAGAGCTTATTAAAGTGTTCCTAAAGTTTTACATCATTTAAAAATTAAAGTTAATAATTTTTTATAAACATTCACTTTATTTAACTCTTTAAAATGCTCCTTAAAATGCCTCCTTTTTTTTTAACAAAATGGTGACAAAACTAATAAAATCTAAAATGGACAATACTGTGATGGCAATGATGTTAACATGTACCTGCTGCACCTGCAGCAGAAACAATAAATATTATCTCTTATAAATATTAAATAATTAACATTTCAGAAGCCCAGGTGTTTTCCATTATGCCATTGAATTCAAAGTTTTGGGGATTTGCATTCCGTGGAAACTGGAAATTGCACACCTTTGAACAGAAACGAAAATTAGAACATTGGCTCTCGCCAGCGCTACGACATTGACGTTCCATCTGAACTCACACTATTTGATAAGGAGTTTTTAGACTTTAATCACTTTATGTTTCTTTCACAGGATTCAAAAATCATTTTTCATGATTTGTTTTAATAACCCTGTTTCTAAACAAATTAATAATTGTTATTTTGCGTCAAACAATATTTTGGATTAAAAAATCCTTGATCATGATTAGGTTTTTGGTCACTAGACCTTAGTCCGATGCAACCAAAATGTTATATACATAACTATTTTGGAACATAAAAAAAAAAATTGAATTGAATGGCATAATTGAATTAAAAAATATCTTATAATATTAATTTACTCGTTATGTTATCAATCGAGTATATTTAACCGTGTTGGTGAAAACTAAAATTTTTCTTATATTTTGTACATTTTAGAAGATAAAGAACTAAGAGAAGTTAAGAAAAATTATGAAAAAATCATTCATCAAATACGGACAAAACTAGGTTTTTAGTAGATCAACTACGGACAAAACTAGGTTGAAGAACATCACAGGAACAGTCTCCCCTCGTTCAAAATATATGCTGAATATGTAATAATTTTTATTGATTAATTTTTATTATCCTAAATTCTAAATTTATAGACTCGTATGATTATTATAAAAAGCCTTATATTATATATTAGTCTTGCTTTTATTTTGTTTTATAACTTTCATATTCCAAATTTCCTCTTTCATTTTTGGCGAAAGACTTTGCTTTTTTTTTTTTAATGGTAGTCCGAAAATTAATTATAAGTAAAATTCCAATTCAAAGTTATATGACACTGATTCACTTCTTGGAGAAAAAAAGCAAAGTTGTATTTTAGGATTTTTCCACATCGCTTATAGATTTTTTTTTCAACTCGATCATAATGTTTCGAAATCCAAGATCATACGTCACTTTTAGAGTTTTTAAAATGACTAAGAGTTTCACTTTATCCACCTTATAAGGAATTTTAGAAGCATAATGTTCGCGGCTGATTGATCCAAGTGGGTTTATTTTTTAAAAAAATTACCAGTATGGGTCTGCTTTGAAAAATATTACCAGCATGGGTCTGTTTTGGGTGGTTGACTCGGTCAAACCGCAACTCTGAATTGCGGTTTTGTTGTCACGTCAGCAAAGTGATTACGTGGAAGCCAGCATGGAAAAACGACTACGAAACCGCAAGTGAGAATTGCGGTTTGACTGAAAACACAGAAAACGATGCCTGTAAAACCGCAAGTCGCATCTGCGGTTTCAATTAAATATTATTTTTATCATAAACCGCAAGTGCGAACTGCGGTTTATGTTAAATATAATATTTAAATATCATCAAAGTGGCTGTGGTTTAATGGTGAGAATTTGATGTTGTAGTTGTGGAGACCCGGGCTCGAATCCCAGCAGCTACACATAAAACCGTAAGTTGCATCTGCGGTTTGAATTAAATATTATTTTTATCATAAATCGCAAGTTCGAACTGCGGTTTATGTTAAATATAATATTTAAATGTCATCAAAGTGGTTGTAGTTTAATGGTGAGAATTTCATGTTGTAGTTGTGGAGACTTGGGCTCGAGTCCCAACAGCCACACATTGTTTTAATTGATGTCGGATTTAAATCACATGACTTATTCTCACCACTAAACTAGTGGTCACTTCCATGATATTTAAATATTATATTTAACATA
This sequence comes from Psophocarpus tetragonolobus, assembly GCA_037954015.1. Lineage (NCBI taxonomy): Eukaryota > Viridiplantae > Streptophyta > Magnoliopsida > Fabales > Fabaceae > Psophocarpus > Psophocarpus tetragonolobus. The sequence goes on along the minus strand of CM075689.1, from coordinate 95,370,777 downwards.
AACCGCAGTTAGCACTTGCGGTTTATGATAAAAGTAATATTAAATGCAACTTACGGTTTTATGTGTGGCTGCTGGGATTCGAGCCTGGGTCTCCACAACTACAACATCAAATTCTCACCATTAAACCACAGCCACTTTGATGATATTTAAATATTATATTTAACATAAACCGCAATTCGCACTTGCGGTTTATGATAAAAATAACGAAACCGCAATTCAGAGTTGCGGTTTGACCGAGTCAACCACCCAAAACAGACCCATGCTGGTAATATTTTTCAAAACAGACCCATACTGGTAATTTTTTTAAAAAATAAACCCACTTGGGTCAATCAGCCAATGTTCGCTTTGTCCTTTGGTGGTCGTCTAGTTATGTTGAACTCAGTCTTATCAAGTCGTCTGCTTTATTACTTCTTCTTTTATAGGGTCCTAGTAAAGGTTATCAACACTCTTAAGGGTTTGCAGCAAAGATTTTTGTGGAGTGGGAATGCCAACAAAAGTAAAATCTCTTGGGTCAGCTGGGATAAGGTGTGTCTTCCTAAGAACGAAAAGGGGTTGGGGGTCAAATGCTGAAGACTTTCAATCTTAATCTATTAGCGAAATGGAGAAGAACGTTCTTATCGGATTCGGACTCCTTGTGGGCTCCCTTACTTTGGAGTAAATATGGAGATTATCAGAATCTTCCTCTCCTAGGTTTGTTAAGGTCAAAGTGCTCTATTTGGTGGAGGGATATTTGGTCTATTGATGGACCTTCTATTCATTATCTGAGTTGGTTCCATTTAAATACTAGGCGGCAGATTGGGGATGGCAGAGAAACTTTGTTTTGGTACCATAGCTGGGAAGAGGGAGGGATTTTGAGAGAACTCTTCTCCAGATTATTTGATTTGACAACTAATAAGCATGCAACAGTCAAAGATGTGTTTCGGAGCCCCCAAGGGTCTCAACGGTGGAATTGGGAGTGGAGGAGGAGTCTTTTTGTTTAGGAGGAAGAGTTGGTGTCGTTCTTGGAAGGAAGGATGCAAAATGTAGTGTTACATCCTTGTCATCGGTATTAGAGGTTTTGGCAGTCGGATAGCTCTGGCATCTTCTCAATAGCAGAGGCTTATAAGTTCTTACAAGAAGGGTGGTTAAGGGTTAATAGTCAACCTTTAGACCCGCTTCTATTTAAGAGGCTTTGGAAGGACAAATTGCCTTCGAAAGTAATGGCCTTTTCCTGAAAGCTTCTCCTGAATAGATTGGTGACTATCGATAATTTATTGAAGCATAGCATCATAATCCCTCCAGATTTGCAGTGTTGCTCCTTGTGTAAGGAACATTAGTTGAAGATAGTAAACATCTTTTTTGGCCTGTCTGATGGCTCAAAATTTGTGGCTCAAAGTTAGGAGGTAGATAGGTACTCAATCCTCGTTACCTGATGATCTTCCCCTTCTTTTTCATGTTGCTAGTTCTTAGGTGGTTGGTAAGTGTAGAAGTAAGTGCAGGTTTTTATTTGCGAATGTTGTCTGTTGGATTATTTGGATATCTCAGAACTCTATTGTCTTCAATAATAAGACAATGGAGTCTTTGGATATCTTTGGTTTCATTTAGCTAATCTCTTAGAAATAGTTGTCCTACAGGTTTGGTTTTAAGAGAGGTTGTGTCTTCTTTAATTGGTGTAGTAATCTCTGATTGTGTTTGTTATATTTGTAGTTCTAGTAGATGGTTTGGTTGGGGATCCTCTACATGGTGGTTCCCGTGTATTCTTTTTTCCATCATGTTGTTTAGAATTTTAAAAACATTTTATTTCGTGTATCTCTTCTATTAATATATATATTTTGTCTTAAAAAAAAAACCACACCTCTAATGTCAAATCCTAGTCTGAGCATCTCACCACACCCGGAAATACTTTTTTAGTAATGGTGTCAGTACTATTTAAAATTAAATAATTATTTTCTATTTAAACTTTAAATGCCACATCATCAATCACTTACACAAATAATTAACAAAATTCAATAAAAACAGTAACATATGTGAATAGTTTGTACAAATTGACAAAATTGGTTAAAATAGTAACATAGGTGAATATTTTGGTTTAAAAAAATTAAACTTAACAGAAGTGAATAAATTAACCACAAACGAAGAAAATAAATTTTATGAAGACCGGTGAATATATATTTTGATAATGTATGCAGGGAAAGATAAACAAAATTATTGAGCGAAATTTCATTTTGATCCCTAAAAATTATAGAAAGATATCTAAAATAAATTTCATCTAAATTAGTTCTAATAATTTTGTAGTTGTATAAGTTTGGTTCTTAAAATGCTAGGGTGCTTATGATTTATTGATGTTTTACTTATAGCTCACCAAAATACAGCATTTGAGTAGACTTATCTGGTTTGGAGGGAGCTTTTATTGTTGGTTGTATCAGAATTTGTATTTAAATTGAAAATTGTGGACTAAAAATTAGAACCATTGTAGTCACAAGAAATTGTATTTAAATTAGAAATTAAATCTCACAACAAATTTTTTTTCACAAACTGCGAATTGTTATTTTCACACCGACAAAAAACTAAAAACAACAATATTAAATTGGAAACTAAGAACAATAATTTTTAATGAGAAAGAGAGAAAAACAAAAACAGATTTGGTCGCATGATTAAAAACTTGTTTAAATCTAAATTATTGTTAAGTTTCATTCCTAATCAATGTTTGAATTTTTCTTTATAATAATTGTAACAGAACAATAATCTTAAAAATAATCCTATACTGATATGTTTAGTCGTCCTAGGCAAGATAATCATGGTTTCATCTTTCATGACTTCATCTTAGAGGAAACTTGTTTCTAAACAAATTGCATCTTAGCTTTTCGTTGGGGTGATTTCGAGATTTTACTTTTTAATTTTTAAATGTATTTTGAAAGTAGAATTGTGTTTAAAAAAATTACTCTGATTTAGTTTTTAAGTTAATTATTTTTAAAATAATTTTGATCTAATTTCTAAAATAATAAAATTTGATTTTGAGATGTTTTTTTTTAATTTTTACTCAAGTTTATTGCTAGGCATTACTTGTCACACATATCACTACTTTCAACCATTGATCACCAGTACCACCTTCAATTATTAGTCATTGTTTGCTACTTCCAAACATTGGTTGCTATCTCCTTACTTTAGTCACTTTATCACTAGTCACCTACATTATCTTCAATAGTCGATCATCAGTCCTATCTTCAATCGTCGGCCACTAATCGCCACCTCCAACCTTCAGTCATCAATTGCTACCTCTTTTGTCGATTATTGGTTGCCACCTTCAACCATCTGTGACTGTCACCAACCATTGATCACCAATCACTTGTCATGATACTAGTCATCAGCCACCCACCTTTAACTATTGGTAATTGGTTGTCGATCTTTTATCCTTAAGGAGGAATAATTCTAATATGTTAAGATTTAATAACAATGTTTTTAAATCTTGATATTATAATAAAACAAGCTTTTACCTGATTACGTGTCACATTCTCATGTTTCTCTTTCCCGCCAAACTATCTTATATATTTTTTTTATATATTTAATTTCTTTTATTTAGAAATCAAAACATCTAGATTATTGGTTCTTCTTTCTCACACTCTTTGTTCTCTATTCCAAAATACCAAAAAAAAAGAAAAAAGCGTACGAACTCACATTGGCTCTCTCCACTCTCTCCCTCTCTTACACTCTCTTCTACCCAACACAAAAGCAAATACAAACCTTTAGGCTTTGCTGTTCTCTTGCTCTTTCTTGTCCATCTCTAAGGCTTCCCCCCACTCTCTAACGATCTCTCGCTCTTCTTTTCCATTTCCATGGTTTCCCCTTTGGAGAAAGGAACTTGTGCTCTATGGGTAAGTTTCAATATTGATATCACTTTCAAGTTTCAATCTTTTTGTACATTTTTTGGTATGGTTGTGATTATTGACATTTTTTATTTACCTTCGTATTATTGGGGTTTTTTTTCAATTCAAGCTTTGATAACTCTTTGGGGGTTGTTTTAGTCTTTGCCACTCTGTCTCTCTCTATTTCGTTGTGGGTTCTTTTATAAAGGTTTCATTTTTCCTCTCCTTTTACTCCAATCTCTACTTCTTTTTTCTTAACATTTTTTAATGCGTTTGTTGCCTTTTTGTTGTTGGTTTTTTCTCTTTTGGTTTGAGTTTACTAACATTTTATTATGCGTTTTTAGTTTGGTGTGCATTTGAGTATTGAATGCTTTTTGCTTTTTTTTCTACCTTTGAGTTTATAGGCACCTTTGTTATCTGATTTTGCTTCAATGTGGTCTATAGTATTCATAGCTTTTTGTTCATTTTCTTTTTTTTGGAATTGAAGTTACCCACATTTTTTTGCGTTTTCGATGTGAGTTTCTTCTCATTTTGGTTTATACTTGTCATTTCTCTTTAATAGGTCTTTGAATGTCATTTAGTGTTTGTTAGTAAATATAGTTATCCGCAACAATGACCTGAAAATTGAGCTCTATTAAGGAGATAAAATGACTGACAAGAAACATAGAAAATAGCAGTTAGAGTTATTAATATTTGGAGTATTAACAAACAACTAAGGCCAACAATGGAAATGATATTTATGGATGAAAATGTAAGTTTTCTAATTTCCATTTTCTTTATATAGATCTACTTCATTAATAATATCTTCTGCTTGATTATTCCATGGCATTGGGGGGAAAAATTGTTGCTCAAGTGAAAAATGAGAAGATTCAAAAATTGAAAGATCAACTAATAGAAGGTAGTTCTTATATAGTCCAAAACTTTGAAGTTGAACATAATAGTGGAGAATATAGAGTAACAAATCATGCATACAAGTTGGTTTTTGTGAAGGGAACTATAGTCAAAGAAAAAGATCTACATGATATCCCCAAATATGTATATCATTTCACAAAGTTTGGACATCTAATCAAGGGGAAAGTTTGTACTAAGTATTAATAGGTAAATTTATTAAATTAAATGGTGTAAAATTTTTTTGTCATGTTTTGTTCATATTGTTTGGATGATGTATATGTTATTGGTGAGATAGTTGAAGTGAGTCAATGGTGCCTTGAGAATAAGATAAGGAGAGTTGTTTTAAACTTGAAGGATCTTGAGTAAAGTTTTAATATTCAACATTTTGTAAAGTTTTAATATTAGATATTTACCTTTTAAATCAAATATTTATCCATTAGGTTACCTATCATGATCTTTTATAAGGTTTAGATTAGAAGTGAGAGTTTCATAGAAAAAACAATATGCAAACTTGATTCTGTGTGATCGAGAATGTTTTCAATTGATTAAGGAATCTGCTGTTGTTATTAAAAAAATTGATTGAAAAGGTTTTTACTAGATGAGCACATTATCTATTTAGATATTTGAATATGATAAATATGTATTATAATTACCACTTTTTATTAGAGGAGGATGAGTTTGATCCTAAGTGCATTCCTGCGGCAGTTGATGGTATTTTTAACAAAATGCTTGCTTTCAAAGTTAAGACTTCACAAGGTAGCAAATACTTCTCATGCAATCAAGTAATTGAAGATGAAGACACTATTAAAGCAATTATGCAGAAAATACCTATTATTAAGGTATACCTAAGCTTGTAGTTTAGAAAAGAGATTCATATATAACAGAAATAACAGTGACTGTTTTCCTTAGGATTTGGGCACATATAAGAAAAAAAAATCAATATCTTCATCACAGAAACTTGATGATATGAGTTAAAGTGTAAGTGTACTATGCTTAGTCTAATGTCCTAAATGTTTACATAGATCAACCTATGATTATATTGATTTTATGTTATGCTTTTTAAATTTTAGCAAACTTTATTTGCAATAGTAGACTATGACTCTGACTTACTACTTATGCACACTCTTACTAAAAGATTGTTATCTGTTTCCACTAATTCTCAGTAGGATGATTTTACATTGGAAGATTTGACTTAAGTGTAGTTGTCTTCTTCAAAGCCGAGCAAGCAAATTAAAAAGGAGTGAAATTCTTATTTAATGAAGCACATGTATAGGTGACTTTGTAGACAAGAATTTCTTTTTGGGGGGTTTACAATTCACTCATGTTTTTATGTTGTTAGACTTGAGTAAAATGTTCTATCAATATTTAGTTTGGATAAGTCGTGAATAAACTAAATTATTAGATTAGTAGCATATAAACTTATATGTTTTTTTAATGCTTTGTAATTGGTAAAATGACATCATCTATTTTGTTGAAAATGATATGTTTTCAAATTTGGTACTCTATTAGTTTCTATCTATTAGTAGCTATGACACTTCTTTTAAGTAGGAAAAAGACATTAAATTTGGTCCAACAGTTTTATTAGCAGATAAATACCTCTATTAAATTAAAATATATATATATAAATAGATACATTCTATGTACCTTGGGTAAGTTAAAAGAAAGTTCATTGTAGTCAAAATAGGGCATTTTGGCAAACATTGTGTCCTTCCTTCAGCATTCTTGCATCATCAAGTTAATAAGTATACCTCTTATACTTGTTCCAGTTGATAATTTATTTAATATTGAGAAATGTTTTATCATTTGTTAAATAACATGACTATAATGATACTCAGTATTGAAGGATATAGCTTTTGACAGTACATTAGTTTCGAATGCACGAAATTCCTATTTGTTGAAGCTACATAAATAAAAGGAAAATAAATCGTATGGATATATAGTATAGAAGTTTAATATGAATTTTGGTTCTAAGATGTATGTAGGCATATTATAGATCTTGATTGACATTATCATCATGACACAAAAGGTCTTTAATTTACACTGCATAGAGTAGACACATTCCTTCTTTTTTTAAAGTTTCCCAAACTAATTCATTTATGGTTTACTGAAGTCTTAGCTTCTTATAGTGTGTGCTCTTCCTTTAAAAGGTAAGTCTATTGCTCCACCATCTATTCATGGCATCAAGTGGTACTCTTATGTGGCCATTATGTCTTTTAAAGGCATTCTTATTTTTTTAAAGTCTAGCACAGAACAAATTTCACCATACATAACAAAGGTCTTTAATCAACATTGCATAGAGTAGAGACATTCCTATTTTTTTAAAGTTTCACAAACTTATTCATTTATGGTTTAGTGAGGTCTTAGCTTCTCATCGTGTGAGCTTTGCCTTATTTTTTTTTCTCTGCCTTTAAAAGGTAAGTCTACTGCTCCACCATCTATTGAAGGCATCAGGGGTACTCTCATATGTCATTATGTTTTCTAAAGGAATTCCTATGTTTTTTTAAAGTCTACTACAAAACAAACTTCACCATCCATAAAAAGGTTTTTAATCAACATTGTATAGAATAGAGGTATTCCTTGTTTTTAAAATTTCACAAACTTATGTTGTGAACTTGAAAACTTGCAAGACTACATAGTAGAGATTCTCATATAACTTCACATACCTCTCTTAAAATAAAAAACATGTGTCCCCACTGTAAAATAATTATATAGAACAAATATAATAATATGTGCATGATTAATTAGCTTTTTATTTATATATATATATATATATATATATATATATATATATATTACGGCAAAATAATATTATATAAATATATAATAGAACTAGAAGTTTTAGCAGAACAAATAAATGTTGACCAGAAAAATATATGAACAAGACTACCCAATCATGGCTACAAAACTGAACACTATGGAAGATAATTAAGGTGAGATGTTATTCACTTATATGTTTTTACTGCTGAAATTTATCTATCAGAGTTTAGAGTTAATCCAACTATAAGAGTTTTTTTTAAAAAAAAAAACTCAAATTAGAGAAAGTTTTATTACGTCATGGTATTTCTTTAGAGAAAGTTTTATTACGTCATGGTATTTCTTTAAAAATATTATATAAAGTATGAAGTGTTGTGGAATGTGTCCATATTGTTATTACTATTGAAAGTATGAAGTGTTGTGGAATGTGTCCATATTGTTAGTTTTTGTTTAGCTTGTCGAACACACAAAGCTATGGGATTTATTACATTTATTACTATTGAGTGGCATAACTAAAATTGTTCACTATCAGTCTATAACTTCCTGATCCATTTTTTTATAAATATAATTTGTTTAGTAAGCAGAAATAAATTTATTTTGTAAGTCATACAATGTTTTTAATTTTCAAGTGGAACTTTCACAAATACACAAGAGAGTGGGCCAAGCCACACCCGTCAAAGTCTAAGCCAGCTATAAGATCAATTGGAAGACTTTGAGGAATCCATTTTTGCCTTATTATATATATGCTACAATCCTCAAAAGTCCAAATTCTGGCCTTTTACATTTCTTAATTTTCACCTGATGTCAATGCTACACGTGTACGTCGAGAAAAGTCACAATTAAGAATGAAAAGGGTAACCTTAATTTCAATGAAAACCTTATAGCAGCATTGGATATGCTGCTATTTCTGATTCTCCCAAAATCAAATTAACAAACATAGAACAAAGAAAAACCATTTCGTTAGCATGTTTGTATTAAAGTTGAAAACCTACTAAACCCGCGTTCAAATAAAAGTAAGAATTTCTTGCTTCTCCTATATCTGAGGTTGGGAATGTGTGCAGCAAGTGGCTAACAGATAACCCAACATAGTCTAATGATCATCACTGACCATAAATCAATTGGAGAACAAATTAATCATCATCACCAAACATAGGAGAAAAGTCTCATGTTGAAAAATAATACACATATTCCTATATATGTCAACAATCTTTTCTATACAGTGTAACTAAGAGACCAAAAAAATTTCAGAACCCTTTAAGGATCTGATCTATTGGGGCTAGACATTTGATCTGATTAGAGTCCTTACAAGTTGCAATCCTTCCATCAATATTACAAAACCAAAAAACTCTACAAGAAGAAAAGGAATAAAGAAAAAAAAAATGGAACAAAATGGACTTCCTAAGTGCTTAATTATTAGGTGTTGAATCCACCACAGAGTTGTGTCTCTTTGAAGGACCTGAAGGAGGCACCGACCCTTTCGGAAAGAAGTTGAAAGCCATGCTTTTGTATGGAAAGCTGTGTTTTCCCTTGAGAAACTCTCTTCTTTCATTCAACATCATGGTTTGGCTTGTTCTTATGGCTACACAAGAACCAAATAGTAGCAAGTAAACAAAGAAGAGAACAAGAGATAAGGTTTTACATGGAAGACGCAAGGATTTAGAAGAATGGGAATAGTTTGCCATGGAGGGAAATTAGGCTAGAGGAATGTTTAACTGGTGATTTGATAGAGAAGGTTTGGCTTGCTTGCTATGAAGGGGGTAGGTCTGAGAGTTTGGTTGTTGAGTTTTTTTGAGGGAATATTTTTACTTACTAGGAAGAGGGGGTTTTATATATGTATGTTTGCATGGGGAACATAGAAAAAGTTAGGCAAATGGAGTTGTGAAGAGTGGGAAATTTGAACAAGAGAAGTGAGGTACACGCTAAAGGGGTAGTAGTAGAAAAAAACTATTGCTTATTTGAATGTCAACGCATAGTTGAGGAGGAAAAATAACTGGTGGTTTTTTTAATCATCACATTATCACATAATATCTACCAAATTTTGCTAATCAATAATCTCTGGTGAGAAATCTTAGTCACAATTTTTATTGAATTATTTTTCATCTACAAAACTCAATTTAAAATTTTACTTAAAATATCAAACTCAGTATGACTCTCTCAACAACTTGTTGGTTAAAAAATAATGGTTTCAACTTTATATAAGTGTATTTGGCGCCTGTTACGCCTGATGTTGGACTTACAATACCAATTTCTCACTTGGGTACACGGAAATTTCATATATTTTGGTCCACGAAAATGATCTTGGGGAAAACTCACACGAAGCGTGTCATTATGAAAAATTGAAAACTTAGCACATGTTGGTTCCTCAAGACTACAACGAGAATGGTCATTGGCACTATACGTGAAGGGCTTTTTCTCTTAATTTATGCTAATTAATTGTGTGTTTATGTATGAAAATTGATTGTATTTATTATAAATTTATTAGAAGTAGAACGTGACTTGTACAATTTCTTCTTTCCTTTTAATTAGTGCCATAAAGGAATCATAAATCTAGTTTCACACGGAGGAAATTTTGGATACATGTTCGCCAAGCATGGCTTTATAAAAGGTAGGGTATGCTCACATTTTGAGGAATGCAATGAGGTGGACTCTATAATTTTTTGGTAATTATAATTATGTTCGAAGAAACTAATAAAAAATTTAGTGAAAATTGGTAGCCGAAAGTTGTTAAGCTAATTAATATAAAATGATATAGATAAAAAATATATTTATATTATATAAGAAATGAATAAATATTAAAAAGCTAGAAGCTAAAAATGTGAAATATGTAGGAGTTTTTTTATCGAAAAAATTAAATGAAGATCTTTGATAGAGTGTTGTTTGATATGGAGTCTAGTTATGAACAACTTATTGATAATGGAATCTATAATTTGATCCACTAGTATGGAAAGAAAATAAAGGATAAAATGGGTGTCATTTTGGGAGAAAGCCAAAACTGTTGAAGCCTATCTACATTTACAACATAATGACTGCCAAAACCTCCACTTTTGGTAAGATGGAAAAGGCTTTTTCATGAATGAATGGCATTAATTATTGGTATTTTTTTGTTGTGGGCGAAAACGAAAGAAAGAAGTGAGAAGCTACTTTACATTCCTCCAGTGTTGGCTTTTCATGATTTGCCAATTTGTGACAAAACTTATGGCATCATTATTGGGGTATTTATTTGGTAGAAAAATTAAATCAAATAACCCATGGGTTTCTTTTTTCAACATGACACCAATTATTTTTGTTGCTACCTTTTGAGTGAGACGATCTAATAAGGAAACACGCAATTTTTGGGGTCCATTATTCTTGTTCATTAGTCTTATTGACACCGATGTACATATTTGGATTCGTATATACATAACGATATCAGGATCTAACAGTATATATAATGTTTCTGTTACTATGTTCTATCTTCTATGGTCCTCCCAAAATCTTCTTTTCGGGAATGGAAATCAATTATTTCCTTCATCAAACCTATGTTAGGCTTAGCTACATTTTTTTAAAAAACATATATATTTTAAGACTATAAACGTTTTTCCATATTTTTTTTATAGAACCTTTCAAAGAAAATTATTTATTCATTATAAATTTGAATGAAACATTGGATGAGCCCGAGGAGCAAAATTGTCAATTATGCCATAAGCATCGAGTTGAAGAGAATAACCATCTTTTCCTAACTTGTCCAGTAGTTCAAACCTTGTGATATAAAATTATGACTTGAATAGGTATTCAATCTCCTTTACCGAATGATTTTTCTCATTTATTTCTCTCAGTTAACTCTTGGGTGGTGGGCAAAAGCAGACGTCAATGTAGGTTCTTACCTAGCTATGCTTTTTGCTGAGATATTTGATTAGTTAGGAATTCCATTATTTTAATAGCTCTTTAATGGAGTCAATGGATATCTTTACCTTCATTCATATCACCTCGTGGAAATGACTGACGTATATAGGTTTGGGTTTAATAGGGGTGTGGTTTTTCTGATTAGCGTAGCAATCCTCGTTTGTGTTTATTGAATATGTAGTTTCTCAAAGGTTGAAGTCGGGGTGTCATGGTCCTTAGGTGCCTCTGCAGTTTTTGTTCTTTTTTTATTTCGTTTTATAAGAGTGTTAGAAACTTTTGATTTTGCCCACCCGTAACGTATCTATAAATTCTCTTTGCCTTTCAAAAAAAAAATCCATTAATTAGACATCATATATCTTTTTTTTGGTGTATTTTTTTCATATATTACTCCAACAACTAATAAAAAAAATAGGAACAATTATATCGAAGATTCAAACTATCATCATTATATATTTATTTATATATACTAGATATTTTTAATTATGCATGTATTTTTAATTTACTATATTTTATCTCTATTTCAAAATTGAATTGAATTTTAAAAGTACGTTTACGTTTTAAATAATGCATTGCAAATTTAAAATATAATTGACATATTTAAAATATTTATTATAATTTTTAATTTTAACATATTTATATATTGAAAAATATTCTCTTTTTTTTATCTAGAAAAGTTCATTTGCACTTGTACTTAATTATCATGTAGATGATGGAAATAAAAGGAAACCTTAAATCAATAGATACAAGATTATAGTATGTATAGAGAATTAAATATAAAAAGATAGAGAAAAGAGAATTTGTGTATCTCAAATATATTGAATTGAAGTTATTGATTTTCAAGAATAAAAAAAAACCTAGGAATGATTATTGTAGAGATATGAGTTCAATAAGAACTCTTTGAGGATTTTACTACCTACGGGGATTATTTTAGAGAATGTGTATTATTGTTGTAATTTGCTTAATGGGATGACAAATTTATAATCCCCCAGGGTAGGCAGAGACCCCTCAAATGGGCTTTTTATGATTGACTCAACCCATCACAGAGTCAATCTTACTATAATCTCATTCAAATAATCATAAAGATATTATAAGATATGATTATCACCATATCTTAAATTGCCAGATAATGATAAAATATAATTGATTAATATCAATCCACTATTATTTCCAATATTCTCCCACTTGGATGGTATTAATCAATAATACAAAGATAAATCATTAAGCTAGAATGACAATAATGAGAAATTTGAGCTACAAAATAATATTCGATAGGGATATATATCATAAATATTTCTCATAAAGTATATAGAATAATGTAGTTCAATAAAATGATACTACATGGTCTCAAGCATCCAAAAATGCTAACAGATATGTTACTAAAATGATATTACTTCACACATATCTCATAAGAAAGTTTTCAGACTCCCACTGATCCAAGACATCAAAACTTAACCAAACCATATGAAGTTAAGTATTTGATCAGTGAATAAAAAAATATTTAATTAATATAATTTTTTTTACTTGAGTCCGAAAAATTATATAGGTGAGAAAGCATAATTTACATGCATCTAATTATTCATCATAGCCTAATAACATATGTAATTACATATAGGCTACATAAATGCTCTATAATATTTGATATTTAACTAATCTGAGTTTCAAAAAAGAGTGACTATGTAAGAATCCAAAGATAAGTAGGAAATCCATAAATTCCCTACTAAAACCTCATAGACACCTAGTTTATATAAAATGACACTCAAATTATTGTGGTCACAAAATGTCAATTGAGCAAACACTTAGATAATTGGTCTAAACAAAAAAAATTCATAAGTACTTCAATAGTGCAAAATTGTACTCAATAGAAGTACTATCATAATAAGCACTTTTTTACAAAGTAGAAAATCATACCTGATAGGAGTATTGCATCTACAATATACTTATAGAATTTTGACCAAACAAAATGTGAAATTTTGGGTAAAGAAATGCACAATACTTAATTGCATACCAAAAGAATTAATGTGCAATCCCCAAAAAAATGCTCTTAACATCCATTAAAGATGTTTATTAAGATACAATGAATTATGTATCTCAATTAAAATAGGACAAAAATAAATAATCAAGTCCTATAAAGTATGTCATATCATAATTAAATGTGCACAAGAATATATGACAATACAAATAGATAAGTTTCGAGAGATAATAGAAGATTATATATACTCCCACTAATCCTTAATATACCAAAAAAATATTAGGATTATCATTAGGGTACACTAGTAGTGATAGTGGGATGATGACTTTATAAGATAATAATAAAAGTGAATTAAAATTCACTATTATTCTACTTAAGGAATTAGAAAGTAGTAGAATAACAAATGATTAATGAGAGAAGTGGTTAAAATAACAAGAATATGAAACCTACAAATTCATCCATAAGAATAAATAATTCTCACAAATGGTTTCATAATTAACCACATATTAATCAATCTTTACAAAAATATTGACCCCTATGAGGATCTTGAAAAAATAATTACATGAGTGAGAAAATGGATCACTTGATAATTTTACGTAGAATATGAGATCATAAGCAAGTTCTCAAGTAATCATAAACAAAAATCAAGTGTTACAATAAACAATATTTACACACACTTGAAAATAAAACATGATTACAGGCAGCGGAAGAATGACACCTATTCTTGCATATATTAAGGATATAATAATAAATAGTCTCTAACTCTCATCACAATTTATAATGGACATAAGTTTATTTATATATTCCAAAATAAAGCTTCTAGCTTTTACAAGAATACCATTAACAATATTGTAAAATATGGTATGGAGAAATTAATCTATTAAAATTTACGATTCCTATATTGTCCTTACAAGAATTACATATTAATATTGCAAATCAATAGAGAGTTTGTTATACAAGAAAATATTTTACAAGAGACCAATATAAAATCCTTAATATAGATCCCAACAATGTGATTACAAATAATGTGATAAGAAAAAAATAATTTTATCAAGAACATTTGTTTTTGCACATATATGATTAATTCGACATTTAAAGTAAAGATCTTATATCACAACAATTTATTTTATAAGATATTAATTAAAATTCGAATATACAAAATTTTTCCACTTGATAAAGAAAAAATAAGTTGACATAACAAAAAAAATACCCAGAGGGCTAAATAAAATTCAACTATTTCTTTATCAAAATATATATATATATATATAGAAAATTTGCACCACAAAAATGCAACATTTTTCTTTTGTTTTGAAGGAAAAAATGTCCAATTAAAGGTTATAAGTCATTATGGAACAAAAAGAAAATGAGAGTGTAAATTTTGGTTCCATATAAATATAACTAAACATGATCAAATGAGGGAAATAAACTGAACATTACAAAAATAGAGAAACATTATGTAATTCTAAAAGTTCAGTTAAAAGAGAATCCCTAAGGAAATTACAATGCATTATAACTTATATCAATAAAATCCTAATACCGATAGGATATAAGAAAATCATTAACATAAGCCAAGAAAAATACATTGTATAACACCAAATTACATTAATAACAATACACCGATAAAGTATAGTTATCATCAATGCAATAAAAAAATAATTATATCACAAAATTCACATAAATGCATCTAAAATAGTGAAATTATAATTATGTAAATAAAAAAATAAATTATGCATATTGTCCAATAAATTTGCATAATTTTAATCATATATATTATATGACCAACATACAAAATTCACATTATTATACCCATGATAGACAAGTAATAATAATGCAAATTAATAAAGAAAATTATACTCATAAGAGAAGGACAATTAAGATTGTGCATAATTAATAAAATAACCTAAAATCAATTTATAAATGATAATTCAATATTAAAGAGAGTACAGTATAATTGGAGAATACAAATACTGTAAAGAATTATCACAATGAAAATAGGTCGAAAATTCAAGATTATAATAGTAAAAAAATTTTAATTTAATCTTGAATTAATCAATTTTTTATACTCAAAAATACCAATAATATAAAAATATTAAATAAATATGGTATTTTTGAAAAAATAAGAATATAAAAATTAGCAACCACATTCAATGCTTCTGAGAATGAATTTAACACACGAATCATCGAATCATCATACATGATCGTATCAAAACAACAAAGTTCTTCCTTGACCAAATCACAAAAATATGGGTATAAAAAGGAGTCCATGCAACCCCATTAACACTTTTCAAAGTAAAGTTAATACAAATATATTATGTTGCCCACACAAATGACTCATATTGGTCAAACATAAAACAAGGAAAACCATTAAGTAATTTTGAAAACAATTTACCCCAAAATTATTTAAAAGAAAACTAGGTTTTAAAGGGGTAGCACTTAAAAAGAAGTTTCAATATATAAGTTACCCATGTAAGGGTAAGGGAATGAAACTATAACATGTTATTTTTAATAATAACAAGTAGCGTAAACCCTCATTTTTTTTTTGTGAAAAAGATAATAGTGAACTATATTATAAAATTTCACTAATAACACAAAAAAATCTTCAATTCAAATTTAATTTTCTAATAGAAAACAATCATAATTCTCTAATAGAAAACAACCATAATATGTATCTAATTTGGCTCTGATACCAATTGATGGAAATAAAAGGAAACCTTAAATCAATAGATACAAGGTTATAGTATGTATAGAGAATTAAATATAAAAAGATAGAGAAAAGAGAATTTGTGTATCTCAAATATATTGAATTGAAGTTATTGATTTTCAAGAATAAAAAAAACCTAGGAATGATTATTGTAGAGATATGAGTTCAATAAGAACTCTTTGAGGATTTTACTACCTACTTTCTAGGGGATTATTTTAGAGAATGTGTATTGTTGTTGTAATTTGCTTAATGGGATGACAAATTTATAATCCCCGAGGGTAGGCAGAGACCCCTCAAATGGGCTTTTTATGATTGACTCAACACATCACAGAGTCAATCTTACTATAATCTCATTCAAATAATCATAAAGATATTATAAGATATGATTATCACCATATCTTAAATTGTCAGATAATGATAAAATATAATTGATTAATACCAATCCACTATTATTTCCAACAGTAGAGACACGTAAGTATGGCCAAAATGCTCAAATTTCTTAAATCTTAATTGGGAAGCAACCCCAATCTCAATAAATTCAAAACTACGTCTTTTGCATGCATATTATTTTCTTGAGATAGCAGTAATACGTAGAATAAAATACACAATATTTGTATACATAACTACATAGAATTAGGTAAGTGTCTACATTTGCGTGTATTGAAATTTTATTTTTGATGTCGTAGGTAGATTGATTTTTTATTTCTCTTTAAACTACACTCAAATAAAATATACTTATTAAACAAAAATATTCAAAATTTAAAATGAATTTTTCAAGGATATGGGGTCGTGATCTCACCAGCAAATGAACTAATTTTGTCTTTCCCAGTTTATTTAAGTACAACAAGTAACCTTACTTGAATTTTTATTTTGAACTCGAGTACGGATATATGTATAAGTTTGACAATTAGGGTCTAGTGTTGTGCAATTAATTAACATAATTATAATTTAAAGTATGTACGAATTAATTCATTTTAAATTCAATTTGTTTTAACAATGGAATAATAATAGCTAGTAACAATGACTTTGAGAACACACAAGTGGATGGATACTCCCTTAATTTCTGTTTTAATAAAGTTTGCTTCATACAGAAAGTAACATAATTAAATTTTAAAATTAACTTAACTATTTGATTAAGAGATAATATTTACTATCACTTCTGCTAACTAATATTAAATAAAGAGATTATAGATTTGAATCTCTCCCCTAATAAAACAAACATAATAACAAATAACATTTAACTTATAAAAAACATTAATATTAAATGTAAATTCATAAAACATATTTTAGTACACGTGAGTATAAAAAGAAACACAATGACGCATACACTTTGAACTAAAGTATACCTATCTTTTGGCGGCTGTTTAGTGGGTTGGTATATACAAATTCAAAAGAAAGAAATTTAAAAAAAGAAGTAAAAAAAGTATTCTATGTGGCAAATGTCAAGGTTGGGAGCATGATATGAACCGTAAGATTAGTTTGATCAAAGGGGAAGAAATGTTTACACAAATAAACTAGTAAGGTAAATATGTATTCCACCGATTTGAATTTAAATAATTGTTTATTAAAAATTAAATACTAAAAATTAATAATTTATATAAAAAAATATTGATAATCTAAAGTAAAAATCTCCAATTCAAATTAACAATTTGGTAAAAAAGTAAATATAAAGTGATAAAATAAATATAATTTTTTAATTATTTTAAGATAGTTATGTGTAATATTTTAAAATTTAAATACACATATTTATATTCATTACAATATCATAACCCTAATTTAGAGAAAATGAAAGAGATGATTCTATAGGAAGACATGTAAAACAAGGTAAAAAATATTGTTCAACTTATATGTGATAATGATTGGACAATTTTTATAATATTATTTACTAGATGAATTAGGAATTTTAAATTTTGATATTTATAAAATTAAATTAAATTACTTGTGATTTATTATAATATATTTCAGTTATACAAACATATGACAGACGCGAGGAAGGATCAAATTATTACAAAGACGTGTCAAACGGTTGAATTAGATGCACATGCAAGAAAGATTAAATTATTATCAATAGGCATTAAAACCTTGATTTAGACAAAGAAAGTGTCACATATTTATATAACACGAATGATTTATGCATTTGCACTTATTACTATTTGCATTTAATAAATATGTATTACTTTTTTCAAGAATGTCTTATATTCATTTAGAAAAGACATAATTAAATAGGCTTATACGATAAGTGCAAATGGAGCTAAAAAGAAATGGTAAATGCATGAATTACCCTTAATTAGAATGATTGGATAATTTTTTTAATTATTCACAGCAACGAAGCTATTTTAGAAGTCAACTAACTCACAAAAGAGATAAGGAGAATGTTATATTATATAAGGGTGACTAGTTGGTGAAAAACTTTTATTGCCACATTTAATATGATCAAAAGCTATAAGACAAAAATGCTCCTTACAAGCTTCTTGTCTCATAATTATCATCTTTTCAAGAAAACTATATATAAGAGTGTTGAACAACTCAAGACATAAACGATTATATTGTGAATATTCAAAATTCTTTTGAGCATCCTTTTCTCTGATGTTTTGTAAAATTTTTTTTCTTAAAACTCTCTTTGTATTTGCATATCCTAAGAGTTATACTAAAACTTCATTGTATATCCTATTGTAAGTTTAACATATATTACAAGTTGATGTCCCACATTGCTTAGATGAATCACTCGAGAAGAGTTTATATTGAAACAAATGAATGAGACTTGGAAAAAGAGAGCAACAAGAAGGGAAGTGTCGTGTATATGAGTTTGGGTCTCATGAACACCGTGCAAATATATTGTTATTATTTTCTTTACACTATAACCTTGAATTGCGAGTCATTGTGTCTTTAAAAATGTTTTTGTAAACATTCTTTTTTCATCTTTTTAATTTAGCACTTTACTTATTGTATTATTCGATTTACTTCATCTTTTAGTAAAACCTCTAATTTTAGTTTTGGCTTCATTTATTTTGAGTGTTTCTTGTTAGGAAAATAATAATATTAATAAAAATATGTTTCATTATAGTTTATAAAATATTTTTAAAAATGATTTGAAAACAGAAAATAAAATAAAAATTGTTTCTGGTGTTTTCAAAATCACTAAATATTAGTGAAAACACAATGATAATGCTGTAATTGTAACAAAATATATAAATATATTTTAAATTATAAGTAATATATTATATAGTTTTAATTAAAATTAATTAATCAACTATTTTATTTTTTTGAAACAAACCTATTTTCTAAATTTTAAAATTTTGAAAATGAAAACTATGTTCAACGATTGTAAAGATAAAATGAAAAAAAAAATTCTCAAATGAAATGACGCTTTATTTTTTAAAGAAATGTTTCATTGGGATCCTTTTGTTTCTAATGAGTTTAATGTCCAGCGTTACAATGAAGTATTTAAAAATAAGGAACTGAGTTTGATCTTCTATTAAAAAATTAGATACATGAACAAAACTGGGACAGTAATAATGAAAAGAAAAAATAAAACAGAGATAAAATGGAAAAAAAGTGAAAAACACTGTGTATCACTAGTTAAACAATTTTTATAATATTATTGAGAACAAAGTAAAATAAAATAAATAGAGAGGAAATTTATGATTTAACTAATCAAGGAATCTAGATTTATTGGTTGAGGACAATGTGAATATTATATAACCTTACATGTCCTTGACCCTTATAAATTAAAAATTAATGATTTAGCTAATAAATTAACAAATGAGTAACGTCACGTTGTGACGTTGTGAGAATACCAAGAGCAAGTAAACGTAAACGTAAACGTTGGCAGAAACTGTGGACTGTGGAAATTGTTTTGTTGAATAATCTGAATTGAGTGTTCACTCTTTTGGGGTTACCACATTGGTGCTGGATTTGTAACTGTGTTGCCGCTAGTCAGAGGTATGGCTGCTGCCACTGAAGTGAGTTCATTCTGTTTTGCCAAACCACGCTTTCCACATAGCTGTGGTCTGTGGATGGTCCCACATCGATGTGGATCCAAATCACATGGTTGTGGGTTACGAATGAGACTGTAGCGAATGATTGGTGGTAAAGAAGACTTCTCACTATGATGAAGGTTGTTAGGGGATTATGTATGATGGTAGGAAAGATTTGTAGTTACTTTTTTTCATTGACTATTCCCTAATTATATGGGATTATGTATGATAGTCAGTCAAAAATTGCATGGGTGAAATAGGAAAAAGAATGTAGACCAAAAGATGAGGGTGGGCTAGGAGTGAAGTGTTTGGAGAAATTCAATTTGAGCTTGCTGGCAAAATGGAGGTGGCGAATATTAACAGATGAGGCGGCTATTTGGGGACCTTTGTTGAGAAGTAGGTACAGGAAGGTAAAGGGGTTTGTGGTGAGGCCCACATCTTTTGGCCAAACATCGCAGTGGTGGAAAGACATATGGGCCATTGATGGACCAAATGCGACCTTGCCTGGATGGTTCAACACGCGAGTTAACAGGTTAGTCAGGTCTGGAGGGGGGACGTTATTCTGGGAGCAGAGGTGGTTGGGAGCGACAGCTTTCAGTGAACTTTTCCCTAGATTGTATGCTTTGGCAGAGGATAAGTTTACTACTATTAAAGACAAGCGAGATACGGGAGGCCATCTTTCATCATGGAAATGGGTCTGGCGGAGGGAGTTGTTCGTCTGGGAGGAGCAATTGCTTCTGGCTTTACAGGAGGCGGTAAGCGAAGTTGTATTGCTCGAGTGGGATTTAGATGTGTGGGGATGGAATTCAGGAGAGGGGGGATATTCAGTGGCCGAAGGATATAAGGTGTTGAATCAAGAAGTATCTGATATAGGAATTAATTTTGTCGACTCCCAGGATCTACGTAGTCTGTGGAAGCAAAAGCTGCCGTCAAAGGTACTGTTGTTCTCCTGGAGATTGCTAAAGGACAGATTACCCACTGTTGAAAACCTGCTAAGGAGGGGGATTCAGGAATCGGTGCTCAATTCTGTTTGTGTGTTTTGTAATAATGGGATAGAGACTAAGGATCATTTATTCTTACAATGCTCGATTATTCAAAGGTTGTGGTATAAAATTCTCAGCTGGGTAGGGGTACAGACACCACTGCCGGAGGATCTGAATCAATTGTTCCTATTATCCTCTGTCTGGGTGGTGGGAACGAGGAAGGAAAAGTACAGTATGTTGGATTATTTGGCTATCAAGGAATGAAGTTATTTTTCAAAGGACCAATGCTGAATCCCTTGATATGTTAATGTCCATAAAAATGTTTTCTTGGAAATGGTTGTTGTACTCTTTTGGTTTTAAGGCAGGGTGGGTAGTGCTTCCAACCGAGATTATCTATGCTGAATATAAAATAGATTTATAGGTTGTGTGGGTATTGTAATACTATACTAGTTGTACATCATGTTGAAACATTGTGTTTCAACTTCCTATACTAAAATATAATTTTGCTGTTCAAAAAAAAAAAATCCCTAATTATATTCCATTTATACTCATATGTATAAATGTTGTCTAACCTTGGATACTTGTACAAAAGATTAGTACATCTCATACCTTTTTCTTTTTTTAATATATAATTTTTCTTTGCCTATAAAAAAAGGGGTTACCTTACTAGGCTTAATAAATGGTGATTTTGGCCAAGTTTCTCTTTGCTGCTTTTGATGGGTCAATTAGAAAGTGAAAATAATGGACCAATATTTGGAACAAACATTCCTAGTGATTCAGACACGAACTATGTGAACTAAGACCAATTCTTGCTATAGGCCTTTTTCTTTTGTGGGCCATCATGTGGAAGATGAAAGTTGATATCATAAATATACCTCATTTCACTATGCATGTGTTTAGCTGGAGCTGGAGGGGAATAATATTTGGGGAAGGTAGTAGATAATAGATTGAAGTGTTTTTTCTTTATGTAACAAAAATGTTTAGACCATTTGGATCTCAAGGCTTGAATTCACCTCTTTGTGAGATATGAACCCATCTTTTGAGGATACACATCAACTGAACCAACCTATGTTAGAATTTAAGATTTTTTTATAGACACTTTTTGAGGATACATATGATGTGGTCAAGAAAGTGAAAAATCAATCCTGTAACGTGGGATAGATGATCAACATGCCGTGCAATTTCCTCTGCCGGATTCTCAAAGCTTGGGTTGGGTGGAAAATAGTCACAGTAGATCTGGCGAATTGAACTTAGAAAATGATTGGATAAACTTTTCTAGAAATACTTTTGAGAAAATACAAATAATGTCAACACGTGGGTCTCAAGGAAAAAAATTGAAAATAAGAGAAGTTGTTACCATATTTATTTATAAAAATATTAAAAAAACCTTTAAAAAAACATGATTTACAGAACCAAGTTTTAAATTTGGGAGTTTATCCGTCTGTTGGACGGTTACCTCTAATTAAATATACAAAATTAGATAACTTTTAAAAATATTTTATTTGATCCTTAATAATTTAATTTTATAAGTGATTTTAACATTTTGGGAAACTTTTTTTTCATAAAAAAGATTATTAATATTTCATTTAACTTCATTAACTTATTTTATTTTTATTTTTCAGGGCTTGACAAGAATGGAGTTCTGCTCCTACATATATCCATGTGTAATGGAGAATTAGAGTTTATATAATTCTTGAAATGATTTATGTGTTGAGCGTTTAATTTGGTAATTAAATTTTTTAATATTCTTGGTTTTATTTCAAAATTTGTTATCATAATCAAATTAGAAGTGCATCCAAAAGGTAACCATCAAATCTGAAGTGTATCCAAAGTGACAATTATTAAATTAGGATAGCTTTTATAATGACTAAATTAAAGTGCATTTGAAGTAGTCATAATTAAAGTTTTACGTTTTATGTTTTTATATTTTAAAAGAAATAATTTAAAAGGAGTTCACCATAATCAACTCAAAAGTGCATCCAAAGTGATCACCATAGACCTTTTTATAATTTACAATAGTCAAATTAAAAGTGTATCCAAAGTGGCTATTATCTCTTTTAAATAATTTAAATAACATAATAATAATAATAATAATAATAATAATAATAATAATTATAACCAAGATTTTATAAAAGAAACCAAATTAGAAATGCATCTAAAATAGTTATTGTAGTTTTCGTAATAGTCAAATTAGAAGGGCATCCAAAGTTATTAAATTTTTCTTTCAAATTAAATAATTTAAATGATGTAATAATAATTATAGTATCTAAAAATTTTATAAAAGGAATCAAATTCGAAGTGCATCTAAAGTAGTTATTTTAGTTTTCGTAATAGTCAAATTAGAAGTACATCTAAAGTGACCATTATTAACTTTTCTTTCGTAATAATAATTATAATAACTAAAAGATTTATTATATTTAAATTATAAAAGCATATATAATGTTTATTATTAAATTATCATTTAAAATTAATATTATTATTATTGATAGATTTAATCGTAATTTTATTACTAGCTATTTCACATATTCGTAACAATATTTTAACTAGATAAAAAAATAAAGTAAATAAAAGAAAATGATAGAATAGATAAAAATTAAAAAAAATTACTATTTCCACTCACAAAAGGCTAAAAAATAACACATTTTGGGTCTTAAAGTGAAAGAGGTGAGCTAGTAGAAAACGGAGGTGTGAACAATAAACTGGCCCATGAGATGTGAAAGGCGTACGAATGGCAAAAAACAGAGGTGCAAACGGTAACCTAGCCCACGAGACATGAAAGTAGGTACGAATAGCATTTATGGGGATTAACTTAGTAAAGTACAAATTTTTTAAAAAATAAAAAATATTTAAAAAATAAATAAAAAAGGGACACAACAAGCGTCTTCTTCACACCACTCAAGATGGGATTCTTAATCCCTAACAGAAAGAATAAGGGTGAAAGTGAAAAGGGAGAAAGAAGGGAGTTCATACCTGTTATGGCCTCTAAATCTCTCTCCCTTTATTCTCAATCCTCTATTTTTTGTAGCTTTTTTCTTCCTCTTCCTTCTAATTTTTTTTTTCTCTAAAATTTTTTCTAACCCTATTTTTCTGATTCAAATGTCTTCTTCTATAAAGTAAGCTTGTGATGTGTTTTACTCACGAAATTTTTTTTAAACCTTATATGTTCAAATTTTGTAGAATTATGTTAGTGATTGCAGTTGAGTCAAAGAACATCAAATTGATTTAGAGGGCACAAGCATATCAATGGCATAGATTAACTTTTCTCATTTCATTTTCATCTTGACTCTGTTATTTGTTGTTTTTATTTTTTCATTGAAATTCTATTTTAAGCTCTCTAGTGATGATGTATATTTTGAGTATTGATGTGTATGTTAATCAGGGTATAGAAATAGCATATTTGTTTTTTCTAAAATTATTATTTTATTATTTTTGTTGTTTTTTACGTTGTACAAAATTTGGTCTTCAGAAATAAAAATTAAAATAATCTCCATAAACTTTTTAAAATATATATAACTTTTTTTAAAGTTAATTTTAACTAAAATTTTTCTTATATAATTTTTTAAAAAATGTTATACACTTTGTAAAAATTAGTCAGTTAAAAGTTTTACATCATTTATAAAAACTTAAATTTAACTTTTTTTATATATTTTTCCCCTTAAAGTGCTTAAAGAGAATATAACCCAAACATGTTTTCAAACCATTACATGTGCAAGTTCAAATAGGTATTTCTGTGGATCAAATCCAATAATTGACTCACTAGGAACTACGAATGTTTGCTTCCGTGGTGAATATAGTTTTCCTGAAATGAGAATTGTTTTCCTTTTTATTTCACTCACCCTTACCCTGGATTTTGATTTTGATATGTGCTTTCAAAGTTTATTTACTACTCTCTCAGATGATAGTTATCAAGTCCAATTAACTAATTCATTTGATTAAAAAATTAGTTAATATAATTAAGAGTATTAAATTTGTCTTTAGCTGTATTTTTTCCAAAACTATTCCCATAAACAAGGTTCCAAACATTAATGGCTTGCATGGAAAAGAAATATTATGCAAGGAACAGAGGAAAATATAATTAATTTTTCAAAGTTTATAATTCATATCAAGGGGTACAATTAGATTATTTATTATTTAAAGACTAAAATAACTATATTTGCAATTTGGTCATAAGATGGAAGGAGTATAAAATTTAATTATACTTAACATATGATACAATTAGATTATTTATTATTTAAAGAATAAAATAACTATATTTTTTTTTAATGTTTATAGCAATCTCAGTTATAAGAACACGTGATATAGTATTTTTGGTTTAAATATAAATGATGTTCCTAGTTTTTTTTAATTTTAGGCATTTTATTTCCAGAGTTTGAAATCATAATATTATGGTTCAAATTTAAAAAATATGTGAATTGATACTTGAATTGATGACGTTAATTATTAACTTTGAGTATGTTTAACTATTACATGTAAGAAATGAAATGACGTGACAGAAAATTATTGCTTAATAATATGGTTAACTTAATATTTTAACTAAATCGTTAAAATTTAAAACATAATATTACGGTTTTAAATTCTAGGAATACAATATCTAAAATTGAATAGATTTAGAAGAATCAATCACTTTCAAACCAATATTTTAAAATAATTAAAAAAGTTGGTGTTTTCGTAAGAAAAAGTTAAAAGAATAAATTTGAGTTAAGACAGTATTAGTGTAATTTATTCTTTGCTAAATTGTTGTATAAATATTACTTTTCATATAGCTAATCATTAAAATAATATTTTTTTAAATATATTAACTTTCATCTACTTAACTATTGAATTAAAAACTATTAGTTTTTTAATAACTATTAATTTTCAATAAGAAAACTATTGAATTAACTTATTATAATAATCCGATATTGCTACAAAACATAAACATTACTACTATTTAATTATGTTTTCATTTAAAAACTCTTTTTCATAGAAGATTGAAAAATTATTTCGAGTTTTAATATTTTAATCAACTTTTGAAAAAATAACGTTACATAATGACTCTATCCAACAAATAAAACTTTTATTTGGGGGACTTGGAATTTACAAATTTTATGTGACTTTTTTTATTATAATAAACAACAAAGTCCAATCTTCCTTTGTCAAACCTTCAATACTTTTAATCAGTACCACGTGTGTTTATTTGTTGATGATTCTTCTCCTTTTGTCATGGATTGCATTGAATTCTCATATGCCTCTCCTGCCAAATGGTCTTTGTGGCTTGAACCCAAACTATTTGGGTCAAACAAAAACAAATAAACCCAATTAGATTTTAGTAGAAGTGTTCGAAAAAAAGAAGTGTAGTGTATATATATATACTCTGGAAATGGAATGAACTAGTACATGACATGAACCGAATTTTCATTCCTACACCCCCGAAATTTTTCCAGCACCCAATCTAGAAGTGTAGTTTTGCTCCATATTATACTTTTTTAGAGGGTATTAACTGGGGTACAGGAAGAAAATATGTAGGGAGAAATTCTCCGTTGAGTCCTATGCTCTTTGGAAAAAGGTCTAACTCAAAAACTAAAACTTGAAAAGGATTAATTTACTCCCCTATAGGCAGTTTCTTTTAGCATCCCTTATTTTGTATTCGGTCCTCCAAAGTTTAAAATAATATGGAAACTCCAACATATCCTCACTTCCTTTTAACCTAAGTTTAGGGTGTATATTTCGGATCAACTGATCTGGAATACCTTAAAATATATATTTTAGACACAACAACACAGTAAAAGAAAAAATAAATTTCAGGATTTAAAAATCAAAAAGAATATTTTGTGTTTTATGTTTCGGTGGTGTGAATAGAAAATAAGAGTGTAAAAGAAACTACCCTTATAAATTAAAAAACTTGCACTGAGCCTGCTTTCAACAGTTTGGTTATAGAGAGGAATTTTGCTATTTACATCCTCATATTTGCTAGGCACATCACGTTCTCCTTTTATTATATTTTTATTACAAAAATACACTTTTTAAACCCTGGTTTTACACTCCCATCTTGTTATTAGTTTTTTTTTTCCCAATCATGGTATTGGTACAAGAAGATTATTTCCCTCCCAATATAGATTGCTTCATACTCAAAGTGGCATGACATGAACTCAAACCCTAGACTACTACTAGATTAAGAGAAAAATAGTTTACCAATTGGGTCAACCAATATTGATCCATGGTTGTTCTTCTTTAAATCTTATTTTTACTTTATCTTATTTTTTTTATTTTTTAAACCCTATTTAAAACTCCATATTCATTATTCAATATTATTTTTTTCATTAAATTCATGTGTTCTTATGATATATTGTGTTTTTTCTTCTATGAGAAACTACATTTTAAAAGGCACGTTAATAAATGGATTCATCCATTATACAATGCAAATAAACTTGTGTTTTTTTACGCAATACGAGCTAACACACTTTTGTTTAAGTGGTTGTGGGAAGATAAAATGTCATATAAAGTTTTAGTATTTTCTTGGAAACTTCTCCTAGATAGACTTCCCACAATGGATAACTTGCTGAAGTTCAGCCGGATTTGCAGAATTGTGTTTTGTGTAAGGAGCATTTGAAGGATAATAACCATTTGTTTCTTTCATGCTCATTCTCTTATGTATTGTAATATCAGGTTCGGTGGTAGATTGATATTGAGTTTCTTTTACCTGCTGAATTACCTCAATTATTTCATTTGCCAAGTTCTTGGGTGGTAGGAAAATATAGAAGGAAGTGTAGGTTCTTATTTTGGCATGTAGTGATTTGGTGTATATGGATATCTAAAACTCCATTGTTTTTAATAATCAAACAATTGAGTCTCTAGATATTTTATCATTGATTCAGCTAATATCGTGAAAATGACTACTGTATATAGATTTGGTTTCAACAGGGGATGCTTCTTTTCAAATTTGTGTACTCATCCACAGTTGTGTCTCTAGAATATGTAGTTTCTAATTAGTTACTTTCATGCGAATGAGTCACAGGTGTACCAATTTCATTGGTTTTGGTTAAGGTGAGTATGGATTATTTTTTGTATATGTACAATCTTGATGAAACCTTTTGTTTTATGCTTTTATATAATATACATATTTTGTATACCTTTAAAAAAAACACACCATGCACAAATAAAAATGTAATGTTGCTAGCTGATGGTGATTCTTTGTATTATATTTTTTTATATAGACCACATTTTTTTTTAACGAAATACAAATTATATGCTAGTGGTTAATGTGTTAATTTTTTTTCTACTATTTTATTAAATATTTTTTTCATCATTCATTTACTTCCTCTAGAATCTAATAATATATAAAAAATAAAATAAAGTCATCATCAAGTGTAATCATGTTTCACGTTTAAGTATTCAGTTTTACCAAAAAAAAGTACCTTCCATGATAAAATATACCAATTTTGAAAGCCAAATTTTACCTCTATATTATTGTTCCAAAAATTACTTTCTATAAAAGGGGTTCATGGAACAGGGAAACTTAAAATATTACTTAGACATAAGAATATTTATGTAAATATGTTACAAAACAAAAGAAAACGAGGTGTATTAGTAAAAATGGAGGCATAAATAGTAAAAGCCTACAAAGAGTCGTTCAATTGGGCAGTGAAATCAATTCAACTTCAAATTGTACTCATAATTGCTCTATCGAAACAGTGGTTCATAAGGTTTAACTTTAATCATGCATTCGTTTTTTTTTTTTTTGGCGATCAAACAATGAAATTGTGAGCACAACTCAATAATTATTTAATTTTTAATGTTTAATGAATAAATTAATTTAATTTTTTTTTCAAAATTATTATAAAAATAAATATGTATAAGACAATATGCAAAATAAAAATTATAATATATTATATAAATTAATATCTATAATTATTATATATTATATACTATATAGAATCTTATATGTTTGGCGTAAAAATTTATATATTTTATTTATAATAATATAAAATTTATTATATATTATATAATATACAAAGATTATAATATATTTTTTATAAGCACAAATATTATAATATATAATATTAAATTATTTGTGGAATATAATGTAATGTAATTAATATTATACATTATATTTAATATTAAAATATTACATAATATGGAGGAGTGAAAGCTTATCCTATTTTATTCCTTCCTAAATCAGCTACCCTTTAAAATAAAAATTACACTAAGCTTAGACTAACAAGACAAAATAAAAAATAACATAGCAATATGATATCCTACTCTTACAATAAACAATGAATTAAAACATGATACGATAATTATAATGTTTTATTTTATCATATCATGTTACTAAATCAACCTTAGTTTTCCAAACTCGCAATGATCACTTAAAAAATCTTTTAAGTTGTCATTGTCCCATGTAGAAATAGTTTTGAAAGCTAGTAAAGAACGAAAACAACTTTGGTATGAAAAATGTTATTCATATATTTTTTTTAATAGACTTTTTAAACTCTTTTTTTATAGATTAAAATTTGTTAAGAATTATAAAATTTGTTATTCTTACTTTTTATTTAACAAATTCCATTCATCCAAACGAAAAAAAAAATCCCCTCCTAATTTTATAAGTTTTAATCAATTTTAATTAAAAATAGAAAGTGTTTTAGAAAGAATATGTACTAAAAAGAATTGCTTATTTATCAGCAAAAAATTTATACGAAAAGACACTTGTAATTTTTTTAAAGGATCGATAACTAATTGAAAAAAAATTCAGGAGTGGTTATTAACCAATCAAATCAATTCGTAATGTTTCGTATTGTTAATTTATGCACAATTTAGCATTTCCTGATAGTAAAATATATTGTTGTATTCTTTTTCTAACTCTCTGTTACTCTGTAGTGGAGTATGTGTGAATTAAAAATTAAAACATTCCAAAAAAAATGAATTAAAAAAAAAAAGGAATATAGTATAGTACTCTTTTGACTTTGAATATCGTTTCCTTTTTGCGTGAATTTCTGTGAGAATAACCATTCATCTGTGATTACGTCATTTGTGATCTTTTTTTTTTAGTGCAGTCGTCATTTGTGATTTAAGTTCAATGCAAGAATAAGAAAGAAGAAAAAAACTGTCCAAAAAAAAAAAGAATCTGTCAAAAAAATAGAAAACGAAAAGAAGCTACCGTATTAACAATTAAGTAAACCTTGATTAATAAAATAATCATATTTAATCAAGTTACCTTAATCTAAAATATTATTACCAGGTATATGTTAACACTAACACTGTATTCAGTTGTAAGGGAGGAAATGAAATAAAAAGAAAGAAAGTATGATGACTGTAAAAGGATGAAAGAAAAATAAAAGTGTATAAAATAAATTAAAAAGTGGAGTTGTTTAGTTAAGATGAAATACATAAATTTAAGTCATGTTCTAAAATAATAAACAATAATTTTTAATTTTTAATAAATTACACATACTTTTATTCTCTTTTTTCTTATTCTAATCTTCTTTTAGATTTGAAAATATTACATTAATTATCCTTATATATTTGAAAACATTAAAATAGCATTTCTCTTAGATATTATATTAATAATCCTTGATCTTAGGGTGAAAAAAAATAATTAAAAAAATAATAATTCATGGATAATTTTACTAAATTTTAAGAGATATAGTTGTAATTAATTTTAATTTTTATTTAATTTCTGCTTTTAAAGTAACATGTATAATTAATTATATATTAGTAAATGCGTTGAAAAAAAAAGCAAGTTTATGATTGAAATTCATAATTAATTTTGAATATAATTTATTTTAATATGACGTAATATATACGTTTAAATATCTTTATTATAAATGTGACTTTTACTTAAGAATAAAATTTAGTGTAAATTTTTTTATCTAACCCAAAAATTATTTTAAATTGTTTTAATTCAAAACTAATTCTAAATTTAGAATCAACTATAAATTCTTTTTAAATGTGAAATTAATATATCAAAATTTATTTAAAATCAATTTTAAATTTAAAATAATTAAGTAACATGAAATCATGTAATATATATAAATTTTAAATGATCTAACTCAATTAGTTAAATAATATTTGTAAACTTATAAATAACATCCACAAATGTAATATATGCAAATGAATGTACTCAGATGTTGATTTCCAAAACATATAAAATATGGTTTCAGAACTCCTTCTCGCTCACAAATATAGAAAGAAGCTCTCTCTCACTTACTCACAACTTTTAGTTGATTGTGGATCCTACCACATACTACCAATTAATTTCCATTATTATTTCATGCCTACTGAACAAATGTATTGTTAACTTATACCTTTTCATTTTCATTCCCAACTGAAACAACCTTCTTTCAGCTCAAATGAACACAACTAATTCGTTATTCTAAAATGTATTTCTTAATGCAATTTAATTTATATGTCAAAACTAACCAAAAAATATTTAAAATGTGAGATCTACTCGGTACTTCCTAAGTTCTTTAAATGTTATAAGAGTTTAATTAGTATACACTACAAAATTTTACACTGATTTTCAATCACAATCCTTCATTTTATAGTAAATTTGTTGACTTTAATCATTACTACTTAATAAATCATATAAATGAAAAGTCATAATTGAATGTCAGTATATCTTATTAGTGTATATCAATTAAATACATGTTATAATATGTCAAGGGATCTACTTTATTTGTTTAAAGAAAGTTTGTGAGTTACTGTAAATTTCATTGCATCTGTTTCAATTCTAGAACTAAAAAAATGTTATACTATTAAAATAAAGATGGTTAGAATTATTATATGCATATTTAGATTAATGTTTGAAATTTAATTATGAATTAGATTTAAGTTTCCAAATTACATTTGTCTAAACAATCAAATCTTGTTTCTATGAAATTGAATTTTCATATAAAATTTATGTATGAAGATATTTTTAAGAATAACCAAATATATTACTAAAATAAACTTGGTCATCAAGTTGAAATTCGAAAACTTCTACTAGAAAACCAATCTGGGATCTATGTTTGGCGAAAAGTTCTTTATGTTTGGCAATAAGTTCTTGTTAACTTATAACTTTTTTTATTAATTTAAAAATTGATTTGATTTTTTTTATATTTCAATAGGAGTGGACGATAGAATTAAAGAGTTTATAACAACTCACGCAATCTAATCCAATCTTATTAAGTAAATAAATTTTTTAATAGCTTATAGTATTTTTTTAAAATACTACTTCAAGGAGTGTTTTTTAAAACACAATATTTTTGTGTTTATTCATCTTTTGTTCTTAGAATATTTATTAATTTTCTTTTTTAATTTTTTATATAAAGTAAGAATTTATTATTTATTTTTACTTATGTCAATTTACCTTTTTTATTATTTTAACAAATAATTTTATCAAATAATTATCATTTTATTAGTTTGACAACTTTTTTCAGTGAACTTTCAAGCTAATTTGGTCAAGAGTCTAAATCTTACAAGAATTAATTAAAAGTTTAAAACCATTAAATGGATTGTCAAAAAGAAAAACTCTTGTTTAACCATTGCTTTCAGCCATTAGTCTCACCCAAGAAGAATGACCCATTTGAAAAAACAAAAGCTGCACTTTCTAGAAATCATGGTGAGACCACATTGAAAGGAATTTTTCCTTAGAAGACCATGAGAATTCATGAGATTGTGTTGGAGTCCAACAAAAAGATATTAAAAGCATTGAATTTTATACCACTAGTGAACAGTTGTAGTACCTTGTTTAATGCCCTATGAACAAATGAACAAACCAATAATCTTGAACAAAGAGAACACAGACATGTGGCAGAGCCCTTAGACATGGACCCAGTATCCAACCCCATTATTGTGCACTTTAAACACACCACAAGGGTCTCCATTAAAAGCACTATACCATTCCTACCACCCTACTCTTCTCATCATCATCATCAAGAACAATAACACAAGCATCCCTACACCCTGTAGCCCCTTAGCTTTCCCTTCACATTTCACTTTCACCCAATTAAAGTCACCATAACAATAATAATAAATAAATGCCTTGTTGCCTCGGAAATCAAAAGGTAGAAATGCCAAAACCTCATTCCGGATTCTCTGTTCCCTAATTCCTTTAACTTGCCAAATGCAATTGTGAATTGTTCACAACACAAAAATGTCTACAGTATTTGCTGCTGTCCGTGACAAAAGGACACAAAAACAAAAACATTTGTAACATTTGTAGTTGTTTCTTCATGTTAGGGTTTTCACTAGACGTTATCCATATATAAACTCAATCTTGATTATTGATATCATCATTTGGTTCCACTAATCCCATCATATCCAATTAACAATAGAGTTTAGTTAGGATACACTTACGGTATAAAATAGTTTTATATTAACATTTAATTATAATTTTTCATTTATATGACTTTAATTTAAAATATTAATAAATAAAGTTAAAATAGTTACTCTAATAAAGAGTTGTGATTGAAAAGAAAATTTATTACACTAATAGTGTATACTAATTAAATTCTCAATAATATACTCTCTCATTTTCTTCTTTAAGTATTGTTTAATGTTGAATTAAAAAATTAATAAAATCGTTAAAATTTATTATTTTAAAGAAATTTCACAACTTGAATCAATATCCAAACATTTCTCAATAAAAAAAATCATCTGCAGTTGGTTAATAGATAATAAATATATGTTTAAAGAAATTAATATTACTTAAATTCTGAAACAATTAAATAGAAACAAAAATATCTAAAAAAAACTAACACTTGAAAAGAAAAAAATGGATATTTAGATAAAATTAAGTCAATTTAATTTTTTTTATAAGTCAATTCATTAAGAAAGAGAAAACACAATGTATGTCTTCTTGAATATATGACATACATAAAAAAATTCAACTTGGTGGCTTGGGAAAAGGTTTGCAAGACGAAGGGAAAGGGGTTTGAGCTTGAGGGACATGCGCAAATTTAATATAGCTTTGTTAGGAAAGTGAAAGTGGAGGTTGCAAATGAAACCTAAAATGCAATGGTTAGACTTTTGAAAGCTAAGTATGCGTGTGTGGATGAGGGTTGGGATGTTAGAGGTAAGTTGTGTTTTACATAGTGGGAGGATTTAAACTCCATTGAGTCAGGAAGGAAAGGGTTGTGAGATTGGTGGTCTTCAAATGTTTGGTACGGCGTAGAGAATGGTAGTGAGGTTGCTTTTTGGGAGGATAAATGGTTAGGGGGAGCGTAGCTTTAGATATGAGTTGCCCCATTTGCATAATAGTTGCAATAAGCGAGAGAATAATGTGCTTTGGAAGTGGCCTTGGAGGCGAAGGTTATTTTCATAGGAAGAAGACATGGCACGAGAGTTAGGATAGAGGGTGGGGTCGAAAATACTGATGGAAGGGGCACAGGATAGATGAGGTGTGAACCTCAAAGACGTGTTATGTGTACTCCATATCCTTTGCAAATATGGGAAAAAGGCATACCCCCTAAGGTACAACTTTTGGTAAGATAGTTGGACATAGACAGGTTATTAAAATGGATGAACCTGCTCAAGGGGAAGATCTTACATCTTGAAGAAGAGGTATGTGGGTTGTGTGGAGTAGCGGTGGAAATATGTAATCATTTATTTCTCAACTGTAGAGTTTCTACAAGCTATGACAAGAACTCTATCATTGGTGGTAACTATCACTGAACCTAGCGGGTTCTGTACAAAGTCATTAATGCCATTTTTTGGGTCTGGTCATTTTTTGGGTTCATCTAAACAAATGTCAAACATGATCTTTTGCGTGGTTTGCAGGGATCTAACACATATGAAAAATTCAAAATATAGTGGTATTTAGAGAACAAGGGGTAGATTGACAGGTCATATAGTTTAAGTAGTGCAACTTAGCTCATGAGAATGGTATCACAATGCGAACTTAACAATATACTTTCATAATGAATAATAAATTCTTTTCCTTGTATATTAAGACTTCTTAGTTGACATTACTTTTTCACTATTATTGTAAGGCACCGTAAAGTTTTGTACTTTTCTAGACTAATTTGATTTATTGATATAAGATATATTAACATTAATTAGATTTATAACTAGTGTAAAACTATTTCATATATTTTAGGATACTCCCGTTACAAATGATCTTATTATTTTATTTTCAAAAGTTTATTATTAAAACAATATTTCTTTTATAAATCAATAAATATTATTAAGAAAGATAAGTAGAAAACACAAAGTGTGCGACTTAATAACGATACAAAAAGTGATGAAACATTTTACAAGAAATCCAAAACAAAAGAAATTAATTAACATACTACCTTCCTTTTCTTCTTTAAGTGTCTTTAAGATTAAATTAAATAAATCAATGAACTCATTAAAGTTTATTATTTTAAAGAAATTTCACATTTAAAATCAGTATAGGAACATTTCTTAATAAAAAAGACATCTACTATTTATCAATAGGTAATAAATATATGTTTAAAGAAATTAATATTACCTTAAATTCTAAAACAGTTTACAAATTAAAACAATTATTAAAATATTTCTTCACAAAAAAACTATTAAAATGTTTTGAATAGGTTATATTAACTATTTTTCAGGTGTTGTCAAATTACACAAACACTAATTTATAAAAAAATACACAACTAATTAAGCACCATTTTTTTACGTTTACTGTAACCTCCCTTATAGAACTAGTTGAGACACGACTTAAGTATAATTTGTCTTCAAAATGTACCTAAAATCTAAATTTTATCAACGGAGAGAATCCTTATATTGTTTACATCATGTTCTATAACGAAGTTTAGGCATTGCTACACAATAATTAATTAGTACAAATATCAGGATTAAAAAAATTAAATTTTGACAGAACTAAATTCGAGTTGAATAAAGTTAGGAAGACAAGTGATGAACAGTGAACACACATGATTGATAGTGAATACCCCTACTTTGTCTGGCCTCCTTTATTCATGCGTGATAAGCATCACACATTTTTTTACCATTAACAGCAAAATTGTACCCTGAGCACAAAAAAATAACTCAACGGGGATAAGAAGATTAGCAATTCTTGCATGATCTAATATCTATAAGTAAGCACATAATTCAAATTAAACTCAACATATATAATAACAATAATAAAAAGATATTTATGATTGAAAATTATCTAACATTTTCTAGAGCTAGCACGTGCAAAATTAATTTCCCATTGGATTAGGCAACAAGTCCAAGTATTTTTATAAGCAAATCAAATTTTTAGTTAAAAATCAAACCTATGCAAAGTTAGTAAACATTAAGGTCTAAAACATATACTTAACTTTGACAATTCTTAGTGCAGAAAATACAAACAGTGAAATCCAATGATAAGTTCAATTATTTTGTACGATAAAATAAGTGTTGTACCAAGTAACACTGCTATGTTCTCGGCTTCACTATTCAACTTTAAAGAGCTGCGATATGACTTCGAGACAATGGCATTACTGTTGTGTATTCTAACTGTAGAGAGGCCCCATGGTTTCTTGTTTGAACATTGGGAAAGCAAGTATTCAGGGACTACTAGTGGTGGTTACTAATTCAAAATCAAAGATTTTAGCTACTCTTAATGCAATTCTAATCATAAAGGAGAAACTGGATAGTGCGTGGTTACTGCTTACTCATAACAAAATGAACAACAATTATTGTAATGAAGGTGTGGAATGTAATTCTTTCGAAATTTTCAAGACATATATAGGTATGGTATTTATAATTTTTAATCACCAATCATTTTTGTATATATATATATATATATATATATATGACGCATAATGGGTTATAAATCTGTTGTATTATTTAGAGTAGATGTGTAACTTTATACATACAAGCTTTTTGGTTTTCTTATTGTATTAAGTCATAGGAATTTTTTGTGTTTGTGTTTGATCTTATAATAAAATTTTTTGACTTATAAAAAAATCATTCCTATATGGCTTGAGGTACCTTTGTACCTAAATTTGTTGACAAGAATATTGAAATAGAATGTTTATTTGGTTAGACAATTCGAATACCTAATATAACTCAATTCAACTTAAATAAATTAAGGCTAAGTACGGGGAAGACATCAAAAGTAACATGTTCTTGAGCCAAAGGAGGGGAGGGTCTCAATGGTAGATGATATTTTGAAGGTAAAGTCCGATGAGGGAGTGAGAGACTGGTTTATTGGAAATGTCAAGCTTTGGTAAAAGATGGGTTCCTTTTGAAATTTTGGAAAAGAGGGTGGACAGAGTTGGGAGGGCTTCAATCACTATTCCCTGGGCTATATGCGCTCTCCAACCAAAAGGATACTCTTCTATTTGAGGTTTGGGACTGATGTGATCAAAGATGGTAATGGCTATTTAATTAAAGGAGAAGGTTATTTAGTTAGGAAGTCAAAGAGTTAGAGAGGCCCTTGAAGGGGTACAACTGAGGCGTGATTTGAAAGATAGTTAGAGATGGGGAGGTAATCCAAGGAATATTACAGACTACTCTGTAAAGGAAGCTTACAATTTAGTAGGTAAGGAGTCTCAAGGATATGATTCCCAGTTTTTTCAAAGATTATTGAAGTCAAAAGTGTCATCTATGGTGTTAGCATTTGATTGGAATGTAGCTCATAATAGGATTCTTACTAAGGTTGAACTTGCAAAGCGGAATATTACTCAATTAGTTGATAATTTGTGCCATGTTTGCAAAATTGAACCAGAATCAGTGACACACTTGCTTTTTACTTATAAATTAGCTTACCTAGTTTGGATTACCTGTTATAAATGGTTAAGCTATTAAATGTTCTACCCTTAGAGTGTAAATCACACCTATGGCAACATCATGGAATTATGAAAGTCAAAGGAATAGAATCTATAGATGTCCTCAATATAATTTGGTTGTTACATTGTGGGGTATTTAGTTGGGTAGAAACGCTTTAAAGTGTGTTTGATTTGTCATTTTAATTAGCTGAAAGTTGACATGGTAGCTAAAATGATTTCAGCTCCGTTGGATAGCAAAAATCTAGGAGTTTTTTTAGGAGCTACTAGCTTTTTCAAAAAGTTACTCCGTGTAGTTTTTTTCAAAAGATCTCCTATTTTCAGCTACTAGCTAGATTTATTTTTACGTGTTTATCATTCGTTAATTAATGCATTGTTTTTCACTAATTCTCTTTTATCACATTATACCACCTCTTTCTCCTTCATTAATGTAATTATAGTAATTTATAATATAAATATATAATTATATAAAATTATAATTTAAAATTTATATATTTAATTATAGAAATTATAATTTAAATATTATTATAATAATTTGTTATTTAAATATGTGATTACATAAATTTATAATTTAAATATATAATTATAATTTAAATATGTTATTATAGAAATTTATAATTTAAATATATAATTATGATAATTTATAATTTAAATATAATTAATTTATATTATTAAAATATTTTATAATTATTTTAAATAATTCATTGTTGATCTAATGATTAATTATGCCCTTATTTGTCATTTTATAACTTTTAGATAGTTGATCAGCTAGTTTTATCAAACACTAACTAGCTTTTCAGCTTTCAACTAGCTTTTCAGTCAGTTTTGTCAGACACACTCTTAGTGTTTAAAGGTGAGCCCTTCAATGTGGAAAGAGTTTGGCAACAATCTATACAAAGTTCTTGGTTGTGGGTCAAAAAGTACTGTAAAAAAAATTTGTCCTTCTATGAGTGATCTGTACAACCAAATTACTGTTTTGTTCGGTTTCAAAAGAGGTAATGCTTGGAGCTATTCCTAACTCAGTATTTATCTTTGACTTTAAGGGTGAGGGAGTTTAATTTATTGATTATCTTGTACTAGTATTGTATTCTACAGATACTCCTTGTCATTTCTTGTGACGAGGTTATGCCTTATTTTTGCTAAATAAAATATTCCTTTTCCAAAAAAAAAAAAAATTGGGTTAAGCTTTTCTTGTCATCATTGAGTGAAATCTAACTAAATTCAATCTATTAAAGGTTGCGTTACGGATTCAGTATGTAGAATTTAAGACCCAACTCAATTTAACTTGACCATAATATTAAATTATTATTATTTAAAAACTATGTGTTCTATTATTATGTGATTCTTTTGATATTATGTGTTTGTTAGTTTCGACAAATTGTGTAGTTTGTATTTATTTTTATGGTTTGGTTTGTTTGGACAAATAGTGTTTCGTTTTATTTTGAGCAAATGTTTCTTTAATTATTATTGCTTAAAATTTTATTTATTTGTTAATTTTTTAAAAAAAAATTGATATGTAATTTGTAACTATAATTTTATTTTATTTTTGTAAAAGAAAAATTTTTATTCAGAAAAGGCAAGATATCCACTTGTCATAAGGAATGACAAGCAACAACTTGCAAATTACAAGGACAAAACAGAAACACGAATAACTTACTATATAACATCCAGAAACAGTAGAGACTCCTCTTCACAAAACAAAAACCAAACAGGATGACAAACTAGAAAGATCCTACAACTTGGATAATAGGCTTTAAATTAAGGACTGACCTAAGCATTTTCTTTCCCAAGTCTAGCAATGCAAATTTTCGGCTGGGTGGACCACTCAAAGAAAGAAACGGATGAGACTTTGCATAACCCTTTGATCCACTATCAAGACCTTTTTGTAGGGCCAATTGCTAAACCTAATCTATATTAAAGGTATCTCCCTTAAAAACCACATCATTCCTTGCAAGCCAAATTCCCAACAAAGAAGCCAACCAAATTACACCAAAGACATTAGCAATTGATTTTCCTACTAATTTTGAAATACCCAGAAGATTCCAATAACTTGATGCACAGTTTGCAGGTAAGCAAGATACATACCCAAGTCATCTATAACAATGCATCCATACAAGATAAGTAATCTTACATGAGAAAAGAAAATGGCTTATAAATTCTGGTTGACCATAGCATAGAGGACAGATTTGATCTTCAAGAGGGATAATACTTTTGTTTGCTAATTCGACCTTGGTAGGAATTTTGTTCAAAACTGCCTTCAAAGAAAAATTCACCACCTTAGACAATGCCTTTGACTTTCATAACCTTTTATAACATGGAGAGTTAACCTCATGAGAGACACCACAAGTAAAGCGGTACGCTTCCTGCACATAATACTGACCAAATTTGTCGGGACTATCTCCCTACCCCTAACCATCCTTCAAGTCTTGCCTAATAGTCACCCCTTCCAGTATCCCCTCCAACTCCCTCACCCACTCAACCTTCCAGCTGAATGGTGCCCTCCTCCAAGGCTATCCAATCAAGCAAATCCGTCCTCCCAAGGACAATTTTTTTTGTCTCCATGGTGTTAATTTAACTCTCATTTTATCTAGAACTAGCTTCTAGACACACTCACACCTCACATTTGCCCCCACTAGTAACCCTAGATAGAAGAATGGCATTTGTAGTACCCCACAATTTAGGATCTTAGCAAAAGGTAGCAACTTCTGCATCTTCAACCCTACTCCCCCCAAATTGCTCTTGTGGAAGTCAATCTTTAACCCAAAAGCTAATTCATAGCACCTTAAATTGCTCTTCAAGGTATAGACATTCTAGAGCTCTAGTAATATCATAAAGATGGTGTGATCCACATATTGTTGGATTATAACTGAAGACCATTGCCACCTAGCCTGACTTTAGATAAAAGATTTTTTTATAAAGTCTTCTTAATCATACCTTTAAGCCTTTCAGCTACTATTAAAAATAAGAAGCGGGTCATAGGACCACCTTACCTCAAACCTCTTTGCATACAAAACTCCTTCGTAGCACTTCCGTTTACTAGAACTGAAATGGATGATGATTGGAGGCACCCTTGAATCCATCCAATCTACTTATCCACAATCTCAAAGTGTTTAAGCATATAAAAACAGAAAAAACCAACTGGTCAAGTCATAAGCCTTTTCAAAATCTGTTTTAAATACCAACAAGGGTTTTTTTCTTTGCTTTGCCTCGTGAATAACTTCATTAACAATAACTACACTATCTAGAAGTTGTCTTCCTTTAATGAAGGTAGTTTGGGTTGCTTCAATGATGGTAGGCAACACCTTTTGTAATCTGGTTGCTAACACTTTCACAATGATTTTATATATTACCACAATAAAAAAGATAGGTTTGTAATCCTCGAGGCCCACATGACACTCCTTCTTGGGAATCAAGGAGATAAAAGAGGCATTGAAGCCCCTAAGAAATCTTCCATTTTGATGAAAATCTACCAGAACCTTTCTTATGTCCTCGTTCAACATGTCCTAGAAGTATTTCACGAACTTCACATTATACCTGTATGGGCTAGGTGTGTTGGAGCTATCACATTCCCTAATAGTCTCTTGAATTTCTTCCAAAGAAAATTCTCTCTCTAAATCATCTCTTTGGGTATCTGAGAGACAGTTAAATTACACATCATCTAATATGACACCCACTTGCCCCTAGGATTGGAATCTCTCATGAAAGAAATGTTTGATTTCCTGTTTAACTTGTAGTGGATCATCAACCCATTCCCCACATGCCATTACACCTAGAATTCCATTAGTTTTCCTCCTTTAGTTAATTGAGGCATGGAAAAAGTGAGAGTTTTTATCGCCTTCCTTTAGCCACTTAAGCCTTGCCCTCTTAGCCAGTAAAGTTTCTTAAAAGGAGCCTGATCTTATCAATTCACCAGTCACCTTCATTCTCAATCTAATCCATTCATCACCAAGTTGAACTTCCTCAACACTTTTATCAAGGGCAACAATTTTAGCCTTCAAATTTGTTATTGTCTCTTCCACCTTACCAGTATTTTTTTTACTCCATCTCTTAATATCAACTTTCAATGCTTTTAATTTTTATTTGAGCACAAAAGCACCCAACTCGCACACTTCAATATTATTGTACCTTTGTTTCACAAACTCTGCAAAGCCATCACACTCCAGCCATCCATTTATAAACTTGGCCCCCATTTTACATTGGATTGTTTTAATATTATTGGACAATGATCTAAGAAATCTCTATCCAGATTTAACTTAAAGCTATTGGGAATTGTCTAACCACTCTTGGGATACTAAGAATTTGTCAAGGACACTGCATCATTTACTTCTAGCACTAAATTATGTATATCGATGTCTAACAATTTATACCTCCATAAGCTCCATTTTACATATAAAATTTGAGAATTTATTAGTACCACTCAGTGACGTTCCAATTTATTCATTTTTCCCAATTCTTTCATGTGGGTCTCTTACTGCATTAAAATCACCAACTATTGTTTATTTTTATGTTATAACAATGATATAATATATTTTTTAAAAAAACCTAAAAAGATAACAAAAAAATCTAAAATTTAATTTTTTTTAAAATTGTGACCCAATTAACCTACTGAAATTCAACCTATTCGACGATAAGTTGAGTTGAATTTTATTGAATGAAAAAAAAAAAAGAAAGTTAATCTAACACAACTTAATTTGTTATAATTGTGTTAGATATTAAGTTTATCTAAACTTGATCTGAGCCGAGTCGTATTTACACTTATATTAACCTATTACCTATAAAGATGTAAGTTTGAATTCTATAAGGACATAACTGATAAATAATTTACCTTGAAATAAGAAATTGTTTGGTAAATAATCTATCAATATCTTTGTAAATAGCCATGAGATTTGTCCTAACTTGGTAAATCTTCAAGATTTAATTCACATAACATATTGTTCAGTTTCCTAAAAAAAATATAGAGATGTAAAAACATTAAATAGACAAATTAAATTAGTTGAATTATGTATAGATCAGGCCAACTGGCAGATTGAAAAAAGCTGTTAACTTATGTCATAACATATAAAAAAGTACAAAACAGGTTGTTGTAATTAATACCCATACTAACATTAAAGCCAAAGTTGAACTACTCTTGATTAAAGACCTATGTAAGAATTTAAGAGAGCCATGATCAATAGAAAAGTCCACCAGAAGCTATTAGGAGCATGACTCAAAGAGGCTATGGAATGGAAAGTGTTGTTCACATCTCCATCATTTGTATTAGATACTAGCAATTTGATCTCTTGCTGGCATGGTTTTACCCCATATGGAACATGATTTGTTGACATTACTCCAAGAGGGTAGCAAAGGCTAGGGTTGTTCCAGGCCCCAAAACGTGTTCCCATTTTTCCATAAAACTCTACAGAGAATTTAAGCTCTCCTGCCAGATTGTTACC
Source organism: Psophocarpus tetragonolobus (assembly GCA_037954015.1). NCBI lineage: Eukaryota > Viridiplantae > Streptophyta > Magnoliopsida > Fabales > Fabaceae > Psophocarpus > Psophocarpus tetragonolobus. The sequence goes on along the minus strand of CM075689.1, from coordinate 95,327,649 downwards.
ACTAACATAGAGTGCATTGAGAGAAGGAAGAGTTGATAGTTTTGGTGAAAGGTTGCCTGTGAGGTTGTTGTCACTAAGGCCTAAAAATCTCAACCTCTTCAATTCTGATATAGACTCAGGAATTTCCCCTTTCAACCCTGTGTTAGAGAGATCCAAAATGACCAAGCTATGAAGGTTTTCCCACTTCAAGGTCCTGATATCTCCACCTATTGCATTGTTGGACAGAACCATTTCCTCTAAAGAAGTCATCTCTTGAATACTCATGGTCAACCCTCCAGAGAATCTGTTATTCCTAAGGTCCATAAGTGTCAGATTCTTAAGAAAAGCAAATTCTTTCAGCAGACTCCCCTCCAAATGGTTATGGCTCACATCAATTTTCAAAAGGGAAGTTAAGCTTCCAAGTGTTAAAGGTAAAGTCCCAGAAATTGAATTTCTGCTTAAATCAAGTATTAATAAGTCATCTAGTGCACCGAAAATATCTGGAATGTGTCCACTAAAATAGTTGCCAGCAAGAACAAGCCTCTTCAACTTGTTGAGGTTGCCAATATTACGTGGAATTTCACCTGTCAAACCATTTTCTAATAGTACTAGTGACTGAAGGTTCTTGAGGACACCAAAACTTGAAGGAATTTTTCCAATGAGACCTGTGTTTGATCTAAACTCAAGTGATTCTAAGCTGCCAGCTAGCTTTTCCCAGTTTGCGTTGGGAATCGTAACCTGATGATGCCTGTGTTGTGATTTAAAGCATTTGAAGAGGGATAGAGCTTTAAGGTGCTTCAGCTCAAACAACTGTGGTCTGAATTCCAAAATTTTGGCACAACTTAGTGAATTCTCATGGATTGGTCCAATGTTCAAGACAGTAACATACCAAAATCCATTAAACAGATCACAAGATACCCCCTGCAGCACAAAACACAATACTAACTGTTATTAAAATATTTTAAGATCATACTGTTTGGGAAAATTATACTTGGTTGAATTGTGAAGAGTTCTGTTACATGGCTTAATTAATGGCTACTTAATGCATGCAACATTTTACTATAGGACCAGTTTAACTTGTGAGGAAAAGAAGACAAAATAATTTATATTCCTATTTTGAAATGTTGTTTAAAAGAAGCTTTAAAGAAGAAGAATTTTTTGTCTGTGTATAATCGGCAAAATTAAGCCAAGTGATTTTATTTTCATTTGGCTTCCAGCAGAATGCGCAGAAGCAGAAATTCACCTCACAATTCATTTGTACAATTTTCAAAGCCTCATTTAATGACATAATAATGATCAGTTGTTTACCCTGAAATTTTAAGGCAAAAAGATAATAAGTTTTTGAATTTGAAATGTTCTCATGCAAAGATGGTCTCATAACTTGGACAAGAAATAATTTAAAATTTCCAACACCTATCTATAGCACAGTATAAAGGCAGTTGCTTGGAAATTTTGCACTATGATGTCTACTGTCTAGTGTTTGTTTGGTTAATCTTTGCGAGACCCCGAAAAGTCATGAATTTTAACTTCTCAAATAACATGCATGAAAAAGTGTATCTGTCCAACATGACGTTAAGCCAAACAAGTCCCTAGCCATTCAGAAGGATCAAAAGTACCTGAATAGGAGTCCAACCGCAAGGATCTGGATAGAGATCTGAGCCATTCCACCAATTACCAACAAAGCCTTGAATGGTGGAGTATAGAGCATCCCTCTCTACCTTCTCCATTGGAGCCATGTCAAGTTCTACTTGTCCATAACACTTTACACTCAGAGAGATGATGAAGAGAGAAATGATGGCTTGACTAAAAGCCTTGAAGTTCCTCATGCGGTAATTGATTGAAAGCAGCACTATTATTAGGCACAAGATAAACTCAAGATAGATGGAGCAAACTTCATGAAACAAACACAAAACAGGAGGAGCTAATTTGGCTTGAACTTTAGTGCACAATTTGCATTATGATTTTATAGACAATTCACTTTTCACACAATCAATATCCAACTAAATTACAAGAAAAAGGACAGACAAAGGAGGAGGAAGAACAGGTTACTCACTCCCTCAACAGTAAAGAGCAAATCAAGACAAAACAAATACCAAGATGGGGTCCCTACAGAAAAACTAGTGATATTTCAAATGGTGATATTTTGATAAAAAACAATGAAACAGATTCTAGCATCAAGAAAGGAAGAACATGATCCTGAAATTGTGTTCAAACTTAGCAGGAAAAGGAGAAGAATAGTAGAGGAAAAACAAAAGCATAACAAGAAACCTGACCTCTTTTTTCCCTTGTGTTTATGGAAAAGCTAAGGAAGAAGTATAAAATAGCAGATAAAACAGAATAAGAGATGTTATGTTAGCACAGTTCTCGAAGCTCAAAGTCATAATATAATGAGTCTAATATGGCCAGAGCTGTAGCAAGTCACTGAAGGCCTATATAAGATGAAAGCGAAATCTGGCTGCAAATTGCACACCCTTTCTGATTCTATTATGGAATCTCGCATCATTATTACTGTTAATATTACCATTATCATTAAAATTTAATTTCTATGTAATGTAAAAATATTTACATTTACATTCTCAACTAATAAAAAATAAATACCACTTCTAACATTATTATTAAGTTCACAAATTTATCATGCATAACAATTTATTATTAGGTGATAGTCTGATAGTATAAAAACTATTTAAATTAGTATTGTATAAACTATTCTCTCTTATTGTTATTAGTTGTCTTGGTGGTCCTGATCATGGTCAAGATGAGTGACTGTCCATGCCCCCTTTTTTAAAAGGCAGAAAAATTATTTAATATATATATAAATATTTAGAGGGGTCCTAAGTTCTTTAAATAAAATTAGTTTTTTTCCTATTTATAGTTTATAGAATAAAATTAATTATTTCTGTTTCTGCTAAAAAAAATTGAAATTAAAACTGTTAAAATCTATTTGAGATCTATTGTGTTACACGGTACATTAAATAATAGTCTTGGTCTTATTACAAGAAGAACAATATTCAAATGACTAGGAGAGTATTATTATTTTTAATTTGCTCATGGCACAAAAAAATTCAGTGATTAGTAGGAATGATATAATTTAGTGATTGTTTGAGGGAACAAAGAAAATTAAAGTTAAAGGGTATGGTATTATGTTGGGAGGCAGGGGATATGTAGATGAAGCTAATTGGTATTAGTGGGGACCATGATGCATGCAAAAATGAAAGGTGCATGCAAATGCATGCAAGACAAACTAGGCTTTTATCTGTTATTGCCTCGTTGTCTCGTTTGGTGGTGGTGGCCTGAAGGGTTTTGACAGCCCTTCTGAAACTGCAGGGTAAAAAGGACAAGAGACCACAGTGGTTTTGAAAAGAGAAGCTAACCATATTGCTTCATTGCAGTTGGGTCAGGAGGACCACCTTTTGTACCCAAAAACAACCTCAGAGCCTATGATGATCCTCAAAATTTGTAGCCTAGGGTATGAATTCAATTCATGTTTCAGCATAAGGAGAAGAAAATTGGCAATAATAGTATTGTGAATTCATTGCTTGATTTGCCTCCCATACTTTTTTTTTTTTTTAATGACAAGGGACATAAGTCACTACAATTTGTCTACTAATATTGTCAATGCAACTTATGATTAAAAAAATTTAAGTAATCATTAAGTGCATGCATGTTTATTTGTTTTATGTGCTTATGTGGACGAAGAATTTTTGCTTTAGCTTCACATTATCATACATTCATGTGAAAGAAAACTCCCTTCTTTTTGTTCTGTGTCCGTTTTGAAATGGTTGATCGTAAAGTGTACTAAGTTAACTTGTAAAAGTAAGAACTAGATCATATTTTTAGCTAATAGTTTATTTTCTTTTATAACTGTACTCTTCATTAATTAAAGTATTGTATCTAACTATTTCTCTTCCTCACATAATACATATATTATTAAAATATGTAATTAAATATATGATTAATTTATATAATTATAATAATATATAATTTAAATATATAATTATAATAATTTATAATTTAAATATATAATAAATTTATATTATTAAAATATGTTTTAATTATTTTAAATACTTCGTTGTTGATCATGATTAATAATTTTCTTATTTGTTATTCTACAACTTAACCAGCTAATCAATTAGTTTTACTAACAATCTAAAACTAGTTTTTAGTTCTCCGTTAATTTTTTAATTTTCAATTAATTTTTCAGTTAATTATGCTAAAGTAACTCTAAATACTAATGGCGTGTTAATTTACTTATCGTTAATAGATAATGCCTTATCTTAAATTGTTATCATTTCAAATTCTTTAAAATTTTAAAAGTTTTAAATTGTCTCAATTGATAAAGTCACAAGTTAATTTTCTGTTAAAGTATATTGAATGTTGTAAAAAAAACAAACCAAACATAAAAGTGACCTATATGATACAGATCCTAGACTCTAAGAAAAAGTATTCATAGCACCACGTGTTATTCTACACTTAGAGAGAGAAAAAATAATAGAAAAAATTACAGATATAATATATATTTAATGCTTTTGTAAAATATTTCTATTTAAAATAAAATTATCAAAATTATGAATTTTGTAAAATAAAGAGATTAAATATTATTATTTTAAAATAGATAAAAAAATTATTGGTTTTAAAAACAATAGAAGAATTACAATTACATTTAAGCCTAATATTTTGAGTAAGTTCTCATTAGAGAGCATTGTAAGAATAAGTTATCCAATTAGGAGATAATGGAAAAGATAAAAAGAAGAACAGGCTAAATTGATTAAAGTTAGGTCTAACGTAGGGTTGAGAAGTCTTTTTCTTCCCTATGTTTGCTGTGAGCTGTAGTCACCCTCTAATAAGTCATTTAATTAGGATAGCAGCATTCAGAAAAAGTCATTAATTAGTGTTCATTGCCTTCTAACATAATCACTTTTATTTTTTTTATTTTTCCAAGAAGCATGTTCTGTAAACGCTATTTTATGTAAAGTAGCTCCAGAGTGTTAACAATCACCATTTTGTTTTGAGTCTCACTCTTGGATTCCATTTAGACTGGAACAGAGATAGACGAAAAAATTATATTATTTTAATAACTGATTATTTTTATATACTATTATAATTCAAATTAATTTTTAATTGAATAATAATTGAATGTAAAAAAATCAATTGTTATAGAGTAAAAAATATAAAACAACTGAAAGAGCTTGCAATAGTTGACTAGCTGTAACAAACAAAACAGTTGAGATCTGAAAAGAGCTTTTTTTATATAAAAATAATTTGTATGTCCAAACATGTTGGTGTTTTAAAAACAGTTAAAATGTGTAGTAACCAAACACATTCTTACACATATACTTTTTAAAATCCTACAAATTTTTTTTTAAAAAAAATATTACGCTAAAATTCATAAAAAAAAGTGTAATATGAAAAAATCAACAAATATGAGTGTAATTATCTATTTTGATTTCAAAGAAGTTATCGGAATCAAAATATAATTGGCTTTATGTATATATAATTTGTTTTATAAATAAAAATTAAAGTTTAATCGATTCATTTTTATATATTAAAAATTTAAATACAACTTATGTTAATTGGTTGTTACACTTTAGTGTTTATGGCTTAATACAAAATCATATTTAAACTCACTTAAAAATATCTATAAATATGTATGTTTTTAAAATCAGACCGATGTTTGAACCGATGCAGACACTAGTTCATGGTTCATTGGTTCAACTGTTATTGAACCAGCAGTTGAACCGGTTTTAATAAAATATTTTTTTTATTATTAATGTACTATAAAAATTAAAATTAAAAAAGAAAAAATGTATTAAGATTGTAATTATAAAATAACAAAAGTAATTTTATAAAAGGATAAAACCCCATTTTTATTAATTTTTTAATTAAAAATTGGTTAATTTACGAGAATGAGGGGTGTATTTAGCAAAATAAAAAAAATTCAAACAAAAAATACAAACCGATCGATTTTTTGTTCCATCGGTCTTCAGGGTTGGTTCATTGACTCAACTATTATTGAACCAGCGGTTGAACTGGTTTTAATAAAATAATATTTTTTATTATTAATGTACTACAACAATTAAAATTATAAAAAAAAAATATATTAAGGTTTTAATTATAAAAGGATAAAAGTAATTTTATAAAAGAATAAAACCCCATTTTTATTAATTTTTTAATTAAAAATTGATTGATTTAGGAGAATGAGGGGTGTATTTAGCAAAATAAAAAAATTCAAAAAAAAAAATACAAACCGGTTGAACCACCGGTTTTTTGTTCCATCGATTTTCAGAGTTGACCGAACTAGTTACCAGACTGGTTCACCAGTTTTTCGGTCAAACCGACTGATTCGATCCAATTTTTATCACATAGATAAATACACTGTCATTTTATTTTGACACCATAAATCAGACTTTTTTTTTGCACCCATAAATTTAAAATACCCAAGTTGTCTCTACTTTTTAGGTTTTCTGGTCTGTCTTTAAACCTAATCTTCCAACAATTGCTTCCCTCGACTTCCATCTCTACAATAGCACATATCAATGTGAAGATTTTGTGATAATCAGTGGTCTCTCAACTTCCATCTCTACAATAGCACATATCAATGTGAAAATTTTGTAATGATCAGCGGTCTCTGCTTATCTCAATTGCTACAAAGGTACTATTGTTTAATATTACATTGATTCGCAGCATGCACTCATATTGCATATCATAAAATTTGGAATATGAATATGGTATATTGCAAATCAATAACCACAAAATACCATATTTATATTATAGATCTCATTATCTAAAATATGTGTTGCTTAAGGTTGAACAAACATATTGTGTATCTTATGATCCGCAGTTGAGTAACAGGACATTGTGGCTCTCAACCTTAAGTATGAACATATTGAAAATCGCATGATTCACACTATACAGCATGAGCTTATTGTGGATTTGTAATATGCATAAGCTTATTGCAAATCATGAAATTTATAATATGAAAAATCATATTCATATTTTGCAAGATGCATGCATATTATGAATCCTAAGACCGTAAAATTAAACAACTTCACATTTATTTATCTTGAGTTGAGAAGATGAGATCCACTTTGTGAGTAGAGCAAAGGGAGATTGAGGGATTTGGCTACCGGAAAATTAGGTTTTCAAGGTAGAATATGGAGCCTAAACACGTAGGAACAATTTGGGTATTTTAAAATTTTTTGTGCAAATAGTATAACAGGGGTACAAAAAGAGAATGCCCATAAATCACCTTGGCTTTCCATTGCAGATGATAATAGGAAAAATGTTACGAAATTTTTCCCTGCACTTTCATATAGCACCTCTGAAAAGTCCAATATGAAGTAAAAATTACATCTCTGAAATGGGCTACATGAGAAATTCCGAAGATGCAGAAGAAATTGCCAAAAAGTTACCTCCGAATTGAAGGCTTGCATAATTTTGATGATTTTTTGTTAATCATTTAAACTTTGTTCACTTTTTTAATGTATGTTTTACACACTACTTTCATTCAAATATATCTCACCTATTTTCATCCTCTCTATTTTTATAGTACCCGGGAAAAACTAAATGCTAAAACTTATAGTAGACAAAATAGATGAATTGTTGAAGTGATTTAAACTACATGTAATAATTTGAGTAAAACTGAATTATATAACAATTCGAGTGAACGAAATGAAATCAACTGTTCTACGCCACTTCAAATTGTTTGAAACTTTAAATTGAAATTCAGATTTTGAAAATGCGATCAAACCGAAATCAACTGTTCTACGCCACTTCAAATTGTTTGAAACTTTAAATTGAAATTCAGATTTTGAAAATGCGATCAAACTGACGGTTCAACCAATTAAATCGAAAACTAAACTAATATTCAATCCATTGTTTCTTAATAACCGAAAACTCTCAAAATTAGAAAAAAATTCAATTAAACCAACACAAAATCGGAAAAATGGATCAAAATAGTGTTAATCCTTTTTTTGAAAAAAATTATAGATAAAAAAATATTAAAAAATAATGATTCTTAAAATTTTAGACAAATAAAAAGTATTCTTATAAGGTATTTTGAAATAAAAAAAAACATTTATAAATTTTTTTTGTAAAAAATACTTTAAATTATTAAAAAATATTTAAAAAAATATTTACACTTAATAAGATGTATTATATTTATATACTATAAATCATATACAACTTATTTATTACATAATATATTACTATATTAGTAATAAAATATAAAACAATAATATTTTATTGAATTTGGTTTAATCTAAATTTAACTTTTAAATCCTAAATCTATGCATTTATTGGTTCAACAACTGGTTAAATTTTAAAACTGAATATACTTTTACATTTTTTTAATCATGTTAAAATCCAACCCAGTTCAATTATGAACAATTCGATTTAAAACTAAACTGGAAAATTTTCAACCTAGTTTTTTATACAAAATTCAATTTTTATAATACAATATATTCGATTCATTTCTGCATCTCAGTCCTAAAAGTTTGTATTACGATGTTGAGTACTAATCGTTGAGTATAAACGTGCTTCAAATAAAGTTTGAGTACCATAGTAATTGCTTAATTTTATTCTTTTATCAATAATGCAAACGTTAATACTGAAGTTGAATACGTAATAAAGTTGGGTGCGCCACTAGCACCCATAAATATCACTTATAGGATGCATCACTCTTCTTTAACCGGCAAATCTATTTTGCAAGGAACAGTTATTAAGAACACAGGCAGCAGAACAATGCTTCTCATCTGCCAGTAATAAATGCCAAAACAAACATGGAAGCTACTCCAAAGTAGTAATATTACATGCCTAATCACCCAAAATAAGGAATGTTAACATTTGTATATCTATGGCAACATAAATGACATACAGCTATTTCCATCATGTCGTAAAAAATCTGAAGATCTTCTTTCCAATGGACACCTCCCCCGGATGTTCCTCCTCCTCGTCATCATAATCATCATCCTCAACTTCTTCATGGATTGTGCTTCCATCTTCGTCTCGAGATTCCGGTGCACCATTTTCCTCCACGCGATTCATAGAGTCAGGTGCAGGACCATTGTCATCAACAATATCTCTTGATGCTTCAAACTGTACAGAAAAATAAAATGTGTAAGAATAGAATAGAACATATGTATAAAGATTTCAATGGGATCAATAATCAAAACAAGGCTGTTACCCTAACAACCGTATCATCTAACTCAACAGTCTTCACTGTCGAGACCTGCACCGGGTTTGTGTTTTGTACGTCGTCATTTGCTACTGCTAATGAAGTTTCAACAACCAGTTTACCACCAGCAGCTTCTTTGTCTGCAACCTTTGTTGCATTTGATAAGTTCTGTGTTGACAAATCTTTGCCAGCTCTGCAAAAGAAGAGGTGAAATCAGAACAAAGCAAGAAAATCATGACCACTACACCAAACATTAACAGACACAATTCATGGTTTTTCTGCGAAATTTATTTAACAACCAAACGCAATAAAACACTAGCAATAACACCCTTAGCATCCACATTCCTCTCGCATAATTTCAAATGCCATTAAACAGTAGCTAGTTCGAGCAATTCACTTTCCTACTATTATGCACACGTAAAATATTATTTACTTTTATTTTAGGAAAGTAATCACCACACTAAAGCTGGATAATCAAGGAAAACACGTACAGTCTAAAACCCAAAATTGCTAAATAAATGACCAAACAAGATTGTGTGGCTTCAATTAAGATCTTTTTCATTCAGTTAAACTTTCTGAATAATATTTACTTATTTAGTATCTGAAAGTTAGTGTTTCTGTCCATGTATTAAATTGAGTGATTTGTGCTCAGTTCCCAATAATTTAACAATGAGAATATAATTGGTATCATTCTTGCTATTACAGAAATTTACAGATCACATTGACCAATCAATAAACAGTTAGATAGATCTATTGGCATTCAGATCTAGTATTACAAAATGAAGCAAACTTCGAAATTACAATGACAAAATCAAGCCAACCAGTACAGATTGGCACACTGCAATTTATCTTTATTCCTTTTTGGGAAGGGGAGTAGAAAAATACGGGCTAGTCCTTCAGTTTCTAAATTTACCATGAAGTTATTTCAAATATAATATACTCCTTTAGAATTTATATAAATCTAATAAACAGCAATACTAGTTTTATATTTCAGTTCACACCTCACAACTAAGAGAAAGTATCCCCAATAAATCAGCATAAGATATAAACTGCTATGGGTCCCAGATGAGGCCTGAGACTAAACTTACGTCTTATGCCGCCTGAGATTGTATCGTCTCTCCCCAGTAACTTGTGCAACTGGAGCAACGGTTTGCCTCTTCTTCCTGCGCCCACCAGCTGTAATACTCTCTGATTGTCCTTCACTATCACTAGCATTCTGCTCACTTTCAGTAACCCTAGACGTTTGGGCCCGTTGTCGCTTCCTTCCGGTGTTACTAATGGCTTTCTCAATATGGCTGGAGTCTTCTCGACTGTCTTCTGTGATATGATCAGTATTGAGAGACTGCAAGCTTGCATTTTCTGTTATTCTCGGAGCTTTTCCGAGAAACTCCTTGGCCTCTTCAACAACAGCCTTCACAGAGCGTGTTCTAGAAATTCCAGATTTCCCTTTCCTCCCAGGTCTGCGCCGACCAATCTTAGGAACAGACTGTTGAGAATCACCAGGATCTCCATCTACCAAACTATCCACACGGCTGTGATCACCTATGGATAGAGAGTATTCATCACCAACATCTTTATTAACCATATCAGATTGGAGGTGCGGTTTATCTGAAGACTGAGGATGTGCTATCCCACTTGCTGGTTGACATTTATCAAAAATAACTCTAGCTTCAGTGTTAGAAAGAGATGCATGTTCATCCACATATTCAACATTAACATTCACATCTGACAGTGGTGATGTCTCATCCATTTCTGGAGCTCCAACGGTGTCAGCTCTTTTACTTGGAGACAAACTGAAAATCTTGGATGTGCATTTGCGAAGCCAAGACACCGGCCTTACAGACCCAGAGTCGTTAAAGTCGGAAACAGGTACATTGTCCATGGAGTTCTTAGGAGATTTTAGAACAGGGGAGATAGGTGAGGGAATAGCCAATCTTTCCTTAAAGTCAGGTAACTGAATATCAGATACAACAAAGTCCCTAACAACTTCACCACAGCCCTTGCAACTTCTTAGCTTCTCAACAAGTTCAAGAAAATGTTTTCTTTCAGAGACAAGGCGTTCCCGTTCCTTCTTAACCTTCCGGCTAAGATTCATAAGCATTTCAGAATCTTCATGCATCTCACATTGGCCCGACTTCAGCTGCTGTTTGTTCAACTCAAGTTCCCTCCTCTCTTTTTCTAACATAATCCCCTCAGCCTTCACTTCTTCCCACTCCTTCTCAGTAACATCCTTCAAATTATTAATATTATTAAGCTCGCTTTGCATCTTCTCCTGGAAATTTCTCTCTCTTTCCTGCATGTCTTTCTCCATTTCCTCCTGTCTTTTATGGATTTCATTCTCAAGATTCCTGGTCTTCGATTCAAAATCTTGAAGCATTTGTGCCTTTTCATTTTTTACCTTCCCGGACAACAGAAGTTTCTCTTGCTTCATTGAATCTCTAAATGATTTCTTCTCCAATTCAAGCTTCTCCAGCTCTTGCTTTATATGATCTTCCATATGTTGTTTCTCATTTTTCAACCTTTCTTCTTCACTACTCTGAAGTTTTCTCAAACTTTCTTTCTCCACATCAATATCATGCTGCTTTCTAGTAATTTCTGCTCTTCTATCATCCAGCACTTCCCACTCTTTCTCAAACCTCTGTCTCTCCTCTCTTAGGCTTTCAGCTTCTTTTAAAAGAAAATCCTTCTGTGATCTGGTATGCTCTATCTCTTGTCTTAGTTCTAATTGCAATCGAGAATGCTCTAACCTATCATCTTCAGTGAGCTTCAAACTCTCAGTCTCTTGGCATATTTGCAGCTCCTTCTGAGAAATATCAGCTTTTGTCTTCTCAAGTTGAGCATTTAAATTCTGCAGGCTCTCCCGATCAGCAAGCAATTGTTGCTTTTCCTTCTCCAACTCTTTCTCTTTGATTTTCATAGTCTTTTCTTTCTCCTTTAAAGATTTCAACTTTGCTTCAATCTCATTATTTTGCTCCTTTATTCTCTCAGCCTTCTTACTCAAGGCCTGCTCTTCTTTTCCAACCTTTTTTTCCCTATGATTGACTTCTACTTCCCTCTGCTCCAAGGCTTCCTCCTTGCTACTAAACTCTTCAACGAGGGATTTCTGCTTTTGTTCAAATTCAAGTTCAACCTGCTTCAATTTTAAATCCAAAGTATCCTTTTGTTCACCTAGGAGCCTCTTGATACCCTCCTGTAAGAAACACAAATCAATAGTCAGGATGCAATAAAATCAGTGCAAATTAGTCAACTCATTACAGGTACATTTCAGCTCACAAAACATAATATATTTTTGTGACAAGGCTATGGGTTTATGTAGTAAATTCCCAAATCAATTATTTTTCCCTTGACATTTTATTCTATTATAATTGTAAAGTCACCAGATTCTCAGACTCACTCTTTCTCTGGCACTAAGTTTTAGTTCCAGAGCAAGCAATTCTTTCTCTTTCATCTCCAGCATGCTCTTTAAAGAATCCATTTTCTGCAACCATAATCACAACACACAAATAATGGAAAGCCTCAGCAAATACATGTTTACATACAAAAACAGAACACGAAAGACAAGACAGAGCCCAAAACACACCTTCTCTTCCACATCTAAATCAGCTACTCTTTTAATTATCTCAGCTTCTTTTTCTTTCAATATGGAATAAGACGAATCAACTTTCTTCTCCATCACTTCTAAGTCTCTTTCTTTCTGCTTAAGGTTCTTTTCGGTTGCAATTATCTTTATTTCTTTCTCACTGAGATTTTGCCTACCACCACATAGTGTATCTTCTCTTTTCTGTAGTTTTCTTTCCCACTCCTTCAAATCTTCCCTTTGTTTGTAGAATGTTGCCTCAAATGATTCTCGACTGTAACATACAATACCAACTCATTGAATTGAGTCACAATGATAAGAACCGAAACAGTAAGATAAATAGAAACATCAATAAAATATAGAGGATAGAACATACTCTGTAGCTAGAGACAAACGCTCCTTTTGAAGCAAACTATCACGAACCTCCACCTCTCTCAATTTCATATCCAGCTCCGCATTTTTTCTGTTTATCTCAGCAAGATTAGCTTCTGCATCAAGCAGTTTCTTGTTCACCTCTGAAGTCTTCTCTTCAATTCCATCAACTAATGCATTAGCCTTAGCTAGTTTTGTTTGAGTGGAACACTGAACTTGGGCATGCTCTTCTTGCATTGCACGCAGTGCTCTCTCAAGCTGCAAAAAGTAACGTGCATATGTTATCATGAAATTTAAATACAAATAAATTGTTAAAACATAGAACAACATGACGAGCTATAGGGAAATTGAAAATGTATCAAGATGAAAAATTTTAAGTCTACTTGGTTCAAAAATAATTAGTAGGCAGCTAAAAGAAACAGATAAGAACAAAAACATACATCAGCCCCACACTGCCTTTCTGTGCTTAAAGCTTTCTTTAAATTTTCCTCTCGTTTTTCAACTTCGAACAAGGCAATTAAATGTGCTGACTGTTCCCGTTTTAGAATTTCCTTAGTTTCAGCTAGTTCTTGCCCCAGCTGATCAAACTTTGAAATCCATTCTTTCTTCTCAATCAACAGGAGGCCCATGTTGTATTGATAGTCAAAAAGCTGTAATTGAAAAAAAAAAAGGGGAACCAAATAGTTCATCAATGATAAATCATCACAGAGATAACAAATGATTTCTACAAGAACAGGCTTTTGCAATAACATTCAAGGAACATAATATTGGGAAATTTTGCAACCATAAAATATTTCATAAATCATTATGCAAAGACTACCAAAGAAATATGTTCTTTTATAGTTCTCTACAACCAAACGCATCTACTTTCTACGTTATTTCTAACTTATTTCCTATCATATTTCTCTACTTTCTACCAAAATAAACCATAAATGAATCATTTCACTCCAACTCCAACAATACTATCAATTGCAGATTGCGGAAAATCATATAGCAGATAGCATTGCAGGCATACAGCGGGAATCACATAAAAGTTAAAATATATGACATAATCCAATATATATTATAAAATATTAAGTCGTATGCAATAAAAAATAAAATAAATAAATAAATGGTATAACATTAACTTAAAAGTTCAATTGGCTGGAGGCTCACGAGAGATAACAAGAGATATATGATGCATGCTGCAAGCACAACACTGACAGCAGCCGCAATAGCGACAGAGTCACAATCGTGGAACTGAGAAATTCCACTATGCAACAGCACTGTAGCGCCACTATTGAGGATATTTAAAACCAAGGAGCTCCAATATTCAAAATTATTAAGTTTCTTTTTGTAGAGCAATTTAAGGTGAAAACAAGATTTTGACATTTTGTTGTTTCACATCCTTTGTAAATTCATGAAAACAGGAAATAAAGTGAAGGTGGGAAATTTTAATTATTAGGAGACATTTCTACTGAAAATGATTTGACTAAATTGCAAAAGAACTTTTGATATTCCCTTGTACATTTTTAGTTTTTACTTACTAAACAGCCCTGTCAAAATATTGATGTAATATTAAAGTCTGGATCAAAATAGTGATAAAAACTGGATTAGAATTCCAAAAGAAACACACAGAAACATTGCATGTATCTTTTATCTTCTATCCTGAACTAAAATCTAGGCGATGCCAGATCAGTAAGTTGGGCCTAGCAAGTGCATACAAATGCAGAACTCTAAGATAAAACAAGACACTCATATTAAAGGAATTTGAAGGAGGCCTAGTTCCCTCTCACCAATTCCCTTCTTTCTTAATCTCCCTTTGCCTTCCATCCTTATTACCTCTGCTATTAAGTATTGATACCAGATGCATATCCAATACTAATATTTTTAGATACTTAACCAATACATATCTATAAAGTATCACATGTTAGAAACCACTAACTCCATTAAATGTTAATTTTAAAGCAGGTCATATTATTTCCTCTTCTGAGTGTTATGCTACCAGTGGGCAACAGGCAGTTATTTACATTAATCAGATATCCCAGAAGAGAATTATACTTTCAATACATATAAAAAGTTATTCCTCGGTGTATATCAAACTTTAATCAGTTTATCTCTGTAACTTTTACACAATTCATCCCTAAAAAGCTACTGTCAAATACTAAAAATTTCATGCATTGAGGGAATTGAAATCGTTATTTTCTACCCACTGTTAGTCCATCCAAATTCAAAAAGCATGCCACAAGTTCAAACCCTGTACCAACAAATGAACAAATTAGATGTAATAGCATAAAAAGTGCACTACTTCGTTACTCTACCAACTACAATCCCTCTTTCAATAGGTTTTTAACTGCAACTGCAACTACAACACCAAAGTTTTTCAAGTGTCTAAACTGTATGACAGCACATTTTCCGTGAATTTCTGCAACAAATCAAGGGCTTATTCTCGGTGAAATAGGGATCCAAACTTATTTACTTGATCCTATGTTGGCATGCCGCTAATAAAATCAATCAAAAGAGTTCACTTTCTCTAAATCAGCAACATTAATACAAATATTCAAAAAATCAGTCACCAACTGAAACTATAGATTTCAAATTGATGGACCATAAATACCAAATGGCAAGCGTCAATCAACCATAAATTTAGACAACAAAATTCATAAGCGGATAAGCTTAGCAAAAACACGTAGAATGAAAATAAAAATAAAAAACAATCCTAAGAAATAAAAAATTTACAAAACCAACCGAACTAACCTCTTTCTCGAGCCTGGAGACTTTCTCCAAGAGCGCTTCGTGGTCCTTCCTCTGCATCACGGCCTCATCAAGCAACCCTAACTCCGAGAACCTTTTCCAGTCTTCGTCGTTTCCTGCGTCGTCGACCCCCACCGCGACGGTGGCCTCCGTCAGAGACACCAATGGCGGCGGCGGCGGACCCTCGGCAACGGCCTTGCCCTTCCCGGAGGCAGAACCGCCTCGGTGCGGCGTGAATGAGGCCGGTGCCGGCCACACCTTTCGCTGCGGCGTGAACATTGCGAGGGAAAATCGCCGGAGAAATTGACCGTAGAAGAAAACGACGTTAGGGTTTTGTCGGAAAAGAAAAAGAGGGATTTTTTTGTGTGTTGGGAAGCGTTAGATTTTGAGAGGGGTTTAAAAGGTTTGTGTACTGTGCCTATGGAGATTTTTTAATTGAGAAAAGAATGGTGAACTCACAGTGTAAGAACTTTAAATGGAAATTCAGGAAAAGATCAAATGGTAGGTTGTGATTCTTAACATGACCAAACAACAGATTATTTAATTGGAGGAAAATCAACGGTTAATTTGTGTCGATAATAATTGTGGAATAAAATAGGAATATATTATTTCATTCGATTTCTTTATAAGAAATCTTATAACATAATTCATATTTTTATATTTTATTTGCTCGTGATAAAAATATGAATATTTATAAATTTTAGGGTTTATATATTAAGAATAAAATATTATAAAACTTGATTATAAATATTATTATTTTGTATATTCAAAATAATAATAATAATAATAATTTATACCATTAATAAATGTAATTGTTTTATTTATATCCACATCTTTAAATACTAATAATATTCTTTATTTAACTTTTTTCATACACTTTATCAAACCAATTTTCATTCTTTATCTCAGTATGTTTAAGTCTCTCTTAACTCTCTTACTTAATATTATTCTAGATCTTCAATGTTATAAGAATTATTTCACCTATGGTGAATGATGGGTTAGGTCAATCGGGGTTCAGGTCAATTTCACTCAACCTGAATAAATTTGTCTTTTGTGGTTGACGATTTTCAAGTTGTGCAGGTTACGGGTCAGGTTGGACGGGTTTGCGCGTTTAGACTTCGATTTATCATTTTTTCTTTTTTTGCAAAAATTATAAATTTTTAAATAAAAATTTATTTATAAAAATAAAAAACTTATGTCATAATCTTAAAAAATGTTTTACACTGAAAAAATATTCATTTAAAGAAGACAAACATTGAATAATTAATGTTTCTATAATTGGTTAAAAAAATTAAAAAATAATATATCATATACATCTTCTTCTATGAGTATAATTAGTATAAATTATATTAATTATTTAAGAAGATAAAAGTCAAGAAAACTATTATTGATTATAAAACTAAATATATATATATATATATATATATATAAAAAAACAGGCAGTTCGAGTCAAGGTATTGGTGGGTTGTAAAAATCAAACTCACATTCGCCCATTGCAACCCATTTTAACCTGTTAACCCATCTGAAACCGATAAAATATCAAATTTTTTGTATGGGTTTGTCGGGTTACGAGTTTCTACCCACCCCTAATTTCACTTGATATCTAAAGTATTGATTTTTTTTCTCCTACATTCTTAGGTGTAATATGTGTAAGCATGTTAAATATTTTTTATTTAATATAATAAAGATGCAATACATAAATGTGACAATAGTTATATTTTCGCTAATAATAATAATAATAATATATACTATTAATAAAGGAAATTTTCCTTTTTAATGTCCATTTTTTAAAATACATATTCTACATTTATACCTATTTGAAAATTAAACTCTCTCCAAATGTAAAATCATCTTTGTAACCTTCAGAAAAAAAAAATACTTTAAAACATTTATATCAAACATATATAATTTTTCTACTATTTATAATATATATATATATATATATATATATATATATATATATACATACCATTAATAAAGGGAATTCTCCCTTCTAATGTCTACTTTTCAAAATACCTATTCTAGTCTTCTTAAAAAAAAAAAACTATTTTGTTAAAAAAGATATTCAAACCTACAACATATTCATTCCTCATATATGAATTTTGCTACTAGATCAATATTATAACCTTAAGAAAAAAAAAACTACTTTAAAAAAAATATATCCAACATACATAATTGTCTTATTATCTATAATCTATGTCTATAATATATAATTTATAATATTATATTATCTATACTTTTAATGAAGGAAATTTTTCCTTTTGATGTGCATTTTTCAAAATACTTATTTTACCATTTTTTTGAAAAACAATAAGAAAAAACTATTAATAATATATGATATTATATTATATATCTATACTTCTATACTATTAATAATGAGAATACCCCCTTTTGACATCCACTTTTCAAAATACCTATTTTACCCTTACAACTATTTTAAAATTAAAAAACAAATTACTTTGTTAGAATAATAACTCAAACCCACAGTCTCTCGCTCCTCAAATGTAAAATTTACCATTAGATCAATCTTATAACTTTAAGCAAAAAATTACTTTGAAATATTAATATCCAACATACATAATTGTCAAACTATATACGTAACTTATAATGTATGATATTATATTATATACTATATATACCCCCTTTTTACCTCCACTTTTCAAAATACATATTATACCCTTACACCTATTTTAAAATTAAAAAATAAATTTATTTGGCATAAAAGAGACTCAAATCCACAACCTCTCACTCCCCAAACATAAACTTTACTACTAAATCAACCTTATAACTTTAAGAAAAAGAAATTACTTTAAAATATTGATGTCCAATATACATAATTGTTTAACTATAACTATAATTTATAATATATGATATTATATTATATATTATATATATTTATATACTATTAATAATGGGAATACCCTTTTTTGACGTATACTTTTCAAAATTCATATTCTACCTTTACACTTATTTTAAAATTAAAAAATAAATTACTTTATGAGAAGAGGGACTTAAACCCACAACTTCTCACTAACCAAACGTAAATTTTACCACTAAACCAACCTTATAACGTTAAGTAAAAAATTACTTTAAAATATTGATATCTAACATATATAATTGTCCAACTATATTTATAATTTATAATATACGATAGTATATTATATACTATATATGCCCCCTTTTGACCTCCACTTTTCAAAATACCTATTTTATCCTTACATCTATTTTAAAATTAAAAAATAAATTTATTTATCATAAGAGAGACTAAAACCCACAACCTCTCACTCCCTAAAAGTAAACTTTACCACTAAACTAACCTTATAATTAAGTAAAAAAATTAGTTTAAAATATTGATATCCAACATATAAATTGTTTAACTATATATATAATTTATAATATATGATATTATATCATATAATATATATTATATAATGGGAATATGACCTTTTGGTATCCATATTTTATTACTATTTTGTCTTCTAAACATTTTATGATTGTTTTCAGTTTCACAAATATAACTTATCCTTAGTAACATATGCACATTTTCACAAGTTATACCTTATCACAAATCAATTTTATTTAAACATGATTAATATATGTATACATTTCATGATAAATATTTTGAATAAACATTCAAACACACATATGGGATACTATTTGAGTTCTATTCAAACTCTTTTCTCTTCCCATTTTTTCATATTTATTACATATTTGACATGTCCATTGATGATCTGACATATTTTTATCATGTTATCAGAAACAAAAAATATAAAATTAAAAAAATATATTTCAAAATATGTCACATAACAATTAATGTTTCAAAATATAAAAATTTACAAAAGATATTAAATTAAAACCCTAAAATTGTTATAACATATTAAAATAGAAATGCGAATACTTAGGCGCAACATTTTCACTAGTATTATATAACAGGAATATGATTTCTTGGTGTCCACATTTTATGCCTATTTTACCATTCTAAACTTTATGACTTTTTTCATTCTCGCAAATATAATTTTTCTATCTTAATATATGCACGTCCTCACAAGTTTTACCTTACCACATATCAATCTTTCTTAAACATCATTAATATATGTATGTCTTTCATCATAAATATTTTGAATACACAGGCATAGTAGCATTTATGTTTTCGCTAGTAGTAATAGTAATAATAATAATATATTTAGTTATTATTTATAAAAAATTTCGTATTTTAAAAAATAAATAAAAATATAAAATATATTTCAGTATTTTTAAAAAAAAATTATATAAAAACTAAATGACAGTGTTTTAATCATAACAAAAATTATATATAAATATATCAAATTATATAAATATTTATAATATTTTTATTTAAATTTATTAAATTAAAAAATTAATTTTAAAAAATATAAATGTTAAATATAGACAAACATATTTTTTATATTAAAAAATTAAAAATTAAAATTAAAATAAAAATGTTTTTTCAAACCCAAAAGAAAATAAATATAAATTTTATCCTAAGCTTAACTTCCGGACTCTTCTTATTTCATGAAATGACATGATGTTACGTCGTTTTTCATGTAGTGTATGCTCTTGTTTCTGTTTTTTTTTTTTTTTTTTTGTGCAGGCTTTTATGAGTAATATTATATGGGAAAAATATTATTAATGGGCTTAGAAAAAATCAATAGCCAATATTATCTTATCATTATTGTTATGTACATCAAATAACTTACCATACACATATTAATGTAATCTAAAATGATATATAATATTAGTAAATATTCATCTTTTGTTTATTTATGGTGAATATATATATATATATATATATATATATATATATATATACATTAGTTAATAATCTACATAATTTGAATAGTAAATAAAAATTTTAATAAATGTATATTCTTAGTATAGAATTTTTTTATACTATAGATCAATTATAAATAAATTTTGCTAAAGTTTTCAGATAATTCTTATAATATTGCAATAACTATATAGTTTAAATTGATTCATTTAAATACAATAGTGAGTACAATTACAATAAGAAACAATCAAATGGTAACACATATTATTGAACTTGAAAAAAGTTGAGATAAAATTATGTAAGTGTTGTTAGTAATACAAATAAACATTCATTATATATTCATTTTTTTATAATCAAATGTTAGTTGTTAGATATTAGTTTTTATTAGTGTAGGATTTGAATTGATGATTTTTCACTCCCTTATCTCTTTACCTTACAACTAGATCCATTTTATCACTCTTATACATTTATTTGTTATATAAAAGTTACAATAATTTATAGAAAATATATAGACAAATAATATAAAAAACTAGAGTGTTACAACTTCCTTCTATCCTAATTATAAGAATCAATTGCCTAATTCACCAAAATTTAAAATAGTGGTTAGCATAGATTATTGCAATAATTAAATTTCTTAATATATTTTTTCAAAACTACTGTTATTTTTAATTGCTTAATTAACCAAAATTTAAAATAGTGGTTACCATAGATTATTGCAATAATTAAATTTCTTAATATATTTTTTCAAAACTATTGTTATTTTTAATACTTATTTTTCTCTCCTTTTTTAAAAAAAAAATTGTTAAAAGAAAAATTCAAACTTATGACATTTTCCTATACTCTCCTATATATGAACTTTGTCTCTACATCAACCTTATACCTTTAAAAAAACTACTTTAAAATATTTATATCTAACATATATAATTGTTATACTATATGTATATAATATAATATATTATATTATATACTATATATTTATACTATTAATAAAGGAAACTCCTCCTTTTTAAGTTCACTTTTCAAAATACTTATTCTACCATTTTTTAAAAAGAAAAAGAAAAACTATTTTTTTAAAGAGAGATCTAAACTCATGACTTCTCTCTCCTTATATATGGACTTTGTCACGGTATCAACCTTATAACTTTTAAGAACAAAATTGCTTTAAAATATTTATATCCAACATACATAATTGTTCTACTATATGTATATAATATTATATTATATATTATATCTATATAATGAGAATATGACCTTTTGGTGTCCATATTTTATGACTGTTTTATCTTTCTAAACATTTTATGACTTTTTTCACTTTCACATATATAATTTATCCCATATAAATAAATACATATCTTCATAAGTTCTACCTTATCACAAATTGATCTTCCTTAAACATCATTAATATATGTATACCTTTCATGATAAATATTTTAATAAATATGCATATACACATGTGTGACAATATTTTGATTTCTATTCAAATTCTCTCATCTTTTCATTTTTTTTCAAATTCATTGCAAATTTGACATATGTTGGAAATAATAGTGGATTGGTATTAATCAATTATATTTTATCATTATCTGGCAATTTAAGATATGGTGATAATCATATCTTATAATATTTTTATGATTATTTGAATGAGATTATAGTAAGATTAACTCTGTGATGTGTTGAGTCAATCATAAAAAGCCCATTTTGAGGGTCTCTGCCTACCCTGGGGGATTATAAATTTGTCATCCTATTAAACAAATTACAACAACAATACACATTCTCTAAAATAATCCCCTAGAAAGTAGGTAGTAATATCCTCAAGAGTTCTTATTGAACTCATATCTCTACCATAATCATTCCTAGGGTTTTTTTTGTTATTGAAAATCAAGAACTTCAATTCAATATATTTGAGGTACACAAATTCTCTTTCCTCTATCTTTTTATATTTAATTCTCTATACATACTATAATATTGTATCTATTAATTAAGGTTTCCTTTTATTTCCATCAACATATCTGTTGATGACCTGACCTGACATTTTCTATCATGTTATCGTAAACAAAAAATATAAAATTAACAAAATATATTTCAAAACATGTGTCACATAATAATCTATTTCAAAACAGTTAATTATTTATATTTTATCATATTATTACAAAACATATTAAATTAAAATCCTCAAATTATTATAAAATATTAAAATAGAAATATGAATACATAGTCGTTGTCGCCTCTGTGTTTTTGCTAGTATTACTCATAAATCTATATCTTTCTTTGTTATTTACTGCACATGGAACAATTCTCTTTTACTCACTATCTTCATGTATTAAATTTTTTTTCTTCATTTTTACTTTCAAGATTCACACATTGTGTTAAAAGTTTAAGCATTCAAAATTTTTCATTTGCTAACTAAATTGACGGTTAGGTTGAGTGCACTGATTTTATTTCCTTCTCTCTTTTTTTGGTTTTATTTACATTTTTATATTCTTTAAAATTTTTATATTGCTTAAGTTTTGCTTTTATCATCTTCAGAGAAGATTCTCCCTACTACCATACTTTGGATCAAATGTAATGCACTGTTTTTTATATTGCTTGCTTACCGTATTAAATTAAAATTCTTTAAAAATGTATATTGCTTACTTCTTTCATGCACATTTCTTATATTCTTATAATGCAATGTTTTTTTATTATAACTGTCATGCAACTTTTTTTAAGGCTTAATGTAGTTCTTGTACTGCTTAGACGTCACCCTTCAATCGACTTCACTATAGTCACCCCCGGGGAAGAAGTCAGTTTCAACGACCTCAACCAGACAACCTCGCCAAGACGATTGAGACGATAAACCCCAGATGACCTCGCACCCTTAATCACCTCTAACACAAGACTCCATCAACCTTCTTCATACAACACAAACTATCACGAAATGAGTAACGGACATCCCAATGACCATCCAAGAGAATTTAACAAAGTTGGCAAGACCAACGATTACAAGGCAATTAAAAGGACGATTAAAGAGTAATAAAAGCCAAGATTAAAGTCACATTAATTATGCCTTAATGATAAAAACAGAAGGAAATGTATTATACACTTCACTTGAAAGAGAATACTACACAACTTTGACTGACTTTAATGTTGGAGTGTCACTTGTAGCTAACCTCAATCTCACACTTTCAAGGATCTACTTCATGGACTTCTTGGAGAACTTCCCTTATGTTTTCTTATAAGTATGTTTGGCACCCACTGTAGGGCCCCATTAAAACTTTTCCCCGACCACCACAAAAATAGAACAAACCATGGCAGCAGAACCAACCATCTCTGAACTTCAGAAGTAGAACAAAGAGCTACAGCAGACCATTTTTGAATTGTGTGCTCACTCGAAAAGCAACACCAACAATAGTCGTGAGGGAGCTAGTCACATAACCACATCTCTCTAGCGTAGTCACAACTGCACCACCACCTCCCCTTAATAGCATGACATTGTCACACCTTTACAACATAGTCACAACAGAACTACCACTCCAGCTCGAGCCAATCGCTACTTCACCCCATATGGTTGGTCTATGACCAAACGTCCACATCACACTGTGCACAATGATGATTTCGAGTGACACCCTTTTGTCTCGGAGATTATGAAAGTTGAACTACCTTGCAACTAGAAACCTGTGAAGGTCTCATCGACCCTAATGCTCACATTAATGACTACCTCTCTTAGCTCAATCTGAACTGCATGAATGATGTCATCCATTGTCGAGTCTTCCCAACTTTGCTAAAAGGCATGCCATTGAGTTGGTTCATCCAACTCTCAGCCATCTCGGTGCGCAACTTTTGCAAACTCTTTAAAAAGTTCAAAGCCCAATATGCTATAAGTCGGCCTTACAGCATAATCTTTACCGCACTCACGAGCCTACAACAAGGGAAGAAAGAATACTTGCGAGACTTCATATACGGATTCATAACGACGTCTGTCAAAAATAGAAGACTCTACCCAAAAGTTGCTCTCCATGCCATGCTCATAGGGCTTAGGCCTGTCCCTTTCATGAACATGCTTGTAAAAGGTCGCCATACGACATGGATGAACTCAAAGCTTGAGTTGCGACCCACATTCACATAGAAGAACAAACATCATTCAAGGAAAATATGTTAGCAACCCCTAATCACAAGACCAGGTCACCCAATAAGAAGTCAAGCTATACACCTCGTCATCCACAAGACGGTGGCTTTAAGAGAAAGCCAGATAAGAAGACAAACTATAATCACCATACTTCCCTGAATGTGGCCAAAGTGCACGTCATGGAGGAAGCACAAAAAATGTATCTTTTCAAACTACCTCATTTAGGACAGACCACTCCTAAAGTAGACCCTAGCAAACATTGTCGATATCATCGTACCATGGGGCATGACACATATGAATGTTGGACATTAAAAAAACAAAATGAAAGAGTTGATCAAAGCAGAACATCTTTCAAAGTACATCCAAAGTAAGTCATCCAATACCATGAGATAAAAGGGGCAAAATAATAGCCATTAAAACTCTTCTTACTAAGTTCGTAGTCCTACGGAGCATGAAAGACAATCTCCCGAACTTTATCACAAACGAAGACCTGACGATGAGGATTTCAAAGGGGTAATCAACACCATTGCATATGGTTTTGCTGAAGGAGGTCAAACAAGCCCAGTTTGTAAATGACACCTTCGAGTAATATGTAATTCGATTCAAGTAGAGTAGCCAAACCCATACCCTAGTTGAGCATCACCTTTTCTTATGCAGACTTTGAAGGAATCCACCCAGAGCAAGATGACCTCATGGTCAAATAAGTGGTAGTGGCGAACTGATAGATCAACAAGACGTTGATAGACCAAGGAAGATCAACCGACATTATTTTCTAGTCTACTTTTTGCCAGCCAGGCTTACCAGAATCCTTCACCCACCCTTATAGTGAACTACTATATAGGTTCGCAAGAAGTAGTGTCAACGCGAGGGGCTATGTGGACCTCTTAACCAAGTTTGGGAAATCTGAACAAAGCAAGTCGGTCATGGTCAGGTACCTAATAATGGACATCCTTCGTCCTACAACATTCTTATATGGAAACCTACACTCAATAAGCTAGGGCAATCATTTTCACACCTCTTCTAGCGATGAAGTTCTCATCAACAAAGGGGATATTGTTACCATAAGATCCAATTAGTCGGAAGCCACACAATGCTATATTCACATTTCGAAAGATGCAGTGGTTACACCTACGTGACCACCTTCACCCGAATCACTGAGACTTAAAAAACCCAATATCAATGTGATAGATCATGTCGATCTCGATCCTAGAGCTGAGTACGAAGATCCACACTCTATTCTTGTGGAAACTCTTACAGACTATCAGATAGGTCCTAACCCTAACCAGGCTACCATGTTAGGGAGTAGACTTGATAAAGTCACACATCAACAAATCAAGAGCATGATCATTCACAACGCCGATTTCTTCGCATGAAGTAGGTCAGACTTGTCAGGCATTGACCCTAATTTCATCTGCCATAGACTTGTGATTTACCCTGATGCTAAACATGTTGCTTAAAGGTGACAAAACCCTAGAGAAGAAAAGAGGCTTGCAACTAAGCAAAAGGCTGACAAGTTGAAAGTTGTGAACTTTGTCAAGGAAGTCAATTATTCCTCATGCTGACAAACATGGTGATGGTAAGGAAGTCAACTGTGAATTAACAGATGTGTGCAGACTACACTAACTTAAATAAAGCTTGCTCTAAAGACGCCTACCCCCTCTCAAGCATTGATTAACTCGTTGACGACGCCTTAGGTCACAAAATACTTAGCTTCCTAGTATACTTAGCTTCCTGGTATACTTATTGGGGTATAATTAGATCGTGATTTACCATAGCTTTGGAGTCAAGATAAGGATCTATAAGCTCCTTATAAAATGTCACCTTTAGAACTAGCAGGATTGAAAATCCATTAGGAAAAATTGATGGACAAGAGATTTCTTTAGACCTAGTATTTTTCCTTAAAGAACATTTGAGGGTTGTAATACAATTATTAAAGGAAAAGAAGTGGTAATAAGAATAATTTTGGTAATAAATTTTGAAAAAAAGTAATAAACAAAGGAAAAAAATAATAAACAAAGGAAAAATAATAAATAAGAGGGTCACCTAACTTGATTTACAACTACAGAACGTGAGAGTAAACAAAAAAAGAAATAATACTTGATTTTAACTCTATAAAAGAGAGAAAAACGAAATTGTATTTATATATCTTTAAAATTAAAAATCTGTAGTTTTCATTAAGAAATACAGTAGAATTTAAAAATTTAAAGTATGGACAGTTTTAAATAATAAAGATGGTTAAACTTTGTAATTTAAAAATTTAGAAGTTAATCAAATCAATAAATTTTAAAATTTAAATTTCAAGTTTTCTCTTTATATGTTATTATCTGATTCTACATTTATAATTACTATGGTATATAAAGTTTAATGTAACAAAAATGATAGCTCAATAAGAATAGTGTTACATTTATGATTTCACATTTTTAAGTAAGTTGACGTTTTAATTGAAATAATTTACGGCATCATTTATATATTAAAAAAACTATATATAAATTTTCTTTATAATAATTATATTAAAAATGGTTAAGTGAATAAAACGTATTTAAAAAACATAGGATAGGTGGTGTAATAATACAATATAAATGTAGTTAATGTTTTTACTTTTTTTTTATTATGCTAAATTTGATCTAGTATTCTTGTATTTTATGTTAAAAAACATATATTGGTTATCTATTTTTAATAATGGGAATTTAAAAGAAATAATGTGCATGATAAATTTATTTATATATAAATTTTAATAAAGTTTAAGTAAGTTTTTTATTCTTAAAGTTTTACAAAAGATAACTTTTACTTTTTGAAATAAAAAAATTTTTAGTATTTCAGTTTTCTATATATATTTTTCTTGTATTTTACGTTAAAAAATATATATTGATTATCTATTTTTAATAATGGAAATTTAAAAGAAGTAATGTACATGACAAATTTATTTACATATAAATTTTAATAAAGTTTACATAAATTTTTTATTTTCAAAGTTTTACTAAAGATAATTTTTACTCTTTAAAATAAAAAAAAGTTTAGTCATTGAAATTAATTTATTTTTTTATTAATATTATTTATTTATAAATTTCAGTGACTCTGACAAATATAAAATTCAATAATAAGAAAGTGACGATTACTTTACAATACAAAAACGTATTTGCTTTTTTAAATGATGTTAATGAAAAAAGGATTAAAAGTGAATTAAGAGTAAAATATTTTAAATTTAAAGAAACAAAAATAATTAGATGAATTTTAAATAATTAGATAAATATTTTAAGTACAATAAAAATGTTAATATACAAACACATTTCACCGTGTTTTTGTTAGTTAGATGAATTTTATAAAATTATTATTAAATGGAATTTTACTCTATTAAAATACCATCGTATCTAGTTATAAAACAAAAATTTATTTTTTTTTGTCTTTTATAATAAGATATTTGTATTAATTGAATTTTACTCAAATACTTTTATTAAATTTTTAATTTTCTCTTCTCTCTTCCAAAAAATATGAATAAATAATATTATTTATTAATTTTTTTCTCTCCTCCAAAAGATAAATTAGCAAAATACTAAATTTATAAATAAATGTAATATTAGATTTATCATTTTTAAATAAATATAATTTGGTGAACCCATATTATAATTGGAAATTAAGGTATTATTAAAAGATTAAAAGGTAAGATAACTAGTAAAAGTTCGAGACACAAACCCTAATGCATCATCATGCTCACATGATCTCATTAATTTCATCTGAAAATTGAAACCAATTATATTAGAGGCCTTGGGAAATTTTATATTTTATATAAAAAGGTAAGATCCAAGAATGAATTCCAAACCCTAATCATAATCTCATTCAAACCCCATCAGTCCATTTGGAACTTGAATTAGATCACATTAGAGGCTTCAAACAAGGGTTCCCAAAACCCAGAAACCCTATTCCGATTCCTTTGCGATTATGGCGTCTGAGAGCGCTTCTCGATCGAGTTCCGCGGCTGATTCTTACATTGGGAGTTTGATAAGCTTGACATCGAAGAGTGAGATAAGATACGAGGGCATTCTTTACAACATCAACACCGAAGAGTCCAGTATTGGCCTCAGAAATGGTATTCTTCTGCTACCCACGTGTTTATTCCGAGGAATTTCGCTTAATCCTTCCTGGGTTTTGTTCAATTTCAGTTTAATTTGGTTTCTTTTGTCTCAGATCTCTGAAATCACTGTAAAAGTTTTATCTTTGTTACTGTTGCCATTTTTATTATTTAATTCTGAAGAGTGGACTTTGTACTGGGTGTGAATTCCTGCCATGGGGAAGGAGTTTTGTAACCTGTGACAGTTTCTGGGGTCTTTTGTTAAAATATTGCGAAGGGTCTTGATGTGTTTTTTTTTCTTCTGTTGCATCTGGGTTGCTTGTTTTACTCATGCGTGTGTTTTAATCCATCTCTGTTGGAGAATCTGAATTGTACTTCTTTTAATTTTTGCATTTGATTCTTGCTTGAAGGATGATTTAGTGTGATTCTTTTAGTTTTTTTAGTTTGTTATTTTCTATTTGCGGTTGTGGACTGAACAATTGTTGCCTCCCTGTGTAATGTAAATCTTTCGTGACGAAGAGCAACATTAAAAGCAGCAAAATTCAGTGGCTAAACATTAATGACAAAACTTCCAAGCACTAAGGCCACACTGAATTGCGGAATAGAGATTGATATATTCTCCTCTTATGTTTGGAATATTAATGCTAGTGAGAGAGTCATAATTGGCATACATACATATCTTTATTCCAGGATTATCAATCACAAGCGGTAGAGAAGTAGTCGTATCATGTCATGTTATTAGTGGCTATAGTGGGTCTGCAACTTTGATTAATGGTTGAAACCTCAGTTTACCTCCACGATATGGTATCGTTTAATGTTTATTTTTGTTATTTCACTTCCCTTGTTCAAGGTTTGAAATCAAGATACTATTTTGAAATGGTCACCTGCCCTTGGGTCCTTGAAACATGACCCAGTATTTCTATGGAGACATCTCCAGCCTTGTCTGATGTTTTTTGCACCTTCCTTCTTTTTCTGGACATGGTTTGTCCTCTGGCACTATCATTTATGTTTCATTGTACTGTTTCTATTCAGTTCACTTTCTCACTGTTCCCAGCTCTCCCTCAGATTTTTGTGTCCTTTCATTTTTGTTATAGTATATGCACAGTGGTGAGGCTAACACATGCTTCTGCTGCTGGAATAGAGGGAATCAAGGCATAATAGCTTAGCTTCCATGAGTGCTTGGCCTTATCCTTTAGGTTATTTCATTGCTACAATCCCTTCTGGTCTGGTGCCACTTTTCCATTTGTTATTTCTGCCCCCTCTCTCTCTTGCTGCCAAGCTGCCTACCTTCTGCTATCCTCCATCTTCTAATAAGGGGGAGGCAACACATAGCTGCTTGGGTCTTAGGATTGCCATAAACAAAGTATTTGGGGAATTTGTCCAGTGGACCCAAGTGTTTTTCTCTCTTTTTTGTTGGTTTGTGGAGTTTGCATTCCCATGACCAATAGGCCAGTATTCAGGATTGATAACCATGATTTTTTTTGTAATTGAGCTGCACATGTTAACATACACCAACCTATGTTTTAGGAGTATGTTAATAAGCTATACCTTGGGTGTGTTTTAAGAAAATCAAAGTTATAACTTGTTAATGTACTCCTAAAAGCAAGTAGGTACAAGTTAGTTAACCTTACGAGGATTTGCTAACACTTCTTTTTTAGAAGTACTTTAGCAAGT
This sequence comes from Psophocarpus tetragonolobus, assembly GCA_037954015.1. NCBI lineage: Eukaryota > Viridiplantae > Streptophyta > Magnoliopsida > Fabales > Fabaceae > Psophocarpus > Psophocarpus tetragonolobus. The sequence goes on along the minus strand of CM075689.1, from coordinate 95,297,188 downwards.
TACATCTTGAGTGTATTTTTAAATAATCAAAGTTATAACTTGCTGATATATTCTTTTAAACATGAGCGTATGTTTACAAAATTCCTACACATGCACATGATAGCAGCACCATCCCATTATAGAAAGAAATTGTAATATGTATATTTAGGACCACAAGGAGAGAACCTTTACAGAATTTTATTATTTCAATAATTTTTAATTTGTTTCCTTTTGCCGTTAGTGGTTAAAATTATTGGTGTTTTTGAAAATTAGATCCAAATATTTTCTATTCGCAGCATTTTCCACTCAGTTTCAAAAGGAAAAACAAGTTAAGAAAAAGGTTCAGTCTCTTGGCTGTCCTTGTTATGATCCAATTGTAAGGTATGTTCGCTGTTCACATCAGAATGCTGGGATTCTATGTCAGGTTTTTGTGGCCTTGGCTCTCCCACCACACTAGCTATCATTTAGGTTTTGGTTCTCGTAAAATTCATATCAATTGGTATTGGAGTCTTACATAGTATGTATGCTGGGATTGCAAAGCATGGAGGAATTTTACAGTCCAATTGCAAGATATAAGCATTGACTCCTGCACAGGAAGTTTGGATTTTTATGTGACCTAGGACACTCACACCAAATAGCTAAATTTTGGTGTGTTGTCATCTAATGTTTGCTTCATTGTTTTTCATGTAGGCCTTAAATATTTAGTCTATTTTTTATTTTTCATTTCAATTCCTTTTGTTCTATCCCCAAACAATCTATTTTTCCTTTTGGTGTGTGTGTGTATTTATTATATGGACGATCAATGTTAAAAGTTAGTTAATATTCTCCAGACCACATAAAAATGCCATGTTTATATTTTAATCTTGACCATTTAAATAAGATCTAATTGTCTATATTTGTTATTCTTATTTCTCACAATAACTAAGTTGTCACTTGATGTGCTTCCTATATGTGTGTATATATATTGGTTAGAAGTCAAAGCCATTTTTGTTGAAAACAAAATAAAAAACATGGCTAGCTATGTAGTTATAAAGGTTGTTCTGTTTGCTTACATTTCACATGATCAGAACTGTTGGTCATCAGCTTTCATGCAATTTTCATGCCACCACATGGATTATTTAACTTTGAATTTTTTCTCCTAAATGTGAATTACTGACACAAGTTGGGTTGGTGGAGTGATGCTTTTGTTTTCTGTATTGCAGTGCGATCCTTTGGAACAGAAGGAAGGAAAAAGGATGGCCCACAAATTCCTCCCGGTGACAAGGTTTATGAGTACATACTTTTCCGTGGGACTGACATCAAGGTATATGCTTGGAATACTTATAAATGCTTTTCTAAATAGTGAATATATTGGTATGGTGGTACCTGATTTTGTTGAGTGTACATTAGAAACAATGGCATGTTACTTTTGTGACATTTTATAAAGAACCTTTTTTGGTACAATGTGGCTCTAGAATCTTTGAATGCGTATACCTGGAGATGGAACATTAGGAGGTTGACCAGATTTCTTATTTGCTTTGTGAGTTAATGTAGTTGCCTGATAAAGGCTTTGTTTATATGTTACTGTATTTAAATGTTGAATAATTTATGTCCATATTATATATGAATAAGATCAATTGAGACATCTGTCTTAAATTTTTTCTGCAGGATTTACAGGTTAAATCCTCCCCACCTGTCCAGCCTGCTCCACAAGTTAACAATGACCCAGCTATTATTCAGGTAGATGAGATTTTTTTTTTCTTTTTCTGAATAACAAATCAGTTAACTTAATCATATTCTGATTATGTGGAATTGCATTTGCAGTCTCACTACCCCCGTCCGGTCACCACCACATCTACGAGTTTGCCTTCTGCCGCAAGTGGGTCTTTGACTGATCTTGGCTCTCACACCACACAGCTTGGACTTCCTGGGTCAAATTTTCAAGGGCCCTTGCCTTTGTATCAACCTGGAGGGAATATAGGATCTTGGGGAGCTTCTCCACCTGCTCCAAATGCAAATGGTGGTAGGCTAGCTATGCCTATGTATTGGCAAGGATATTATGGTGCCCCAAATGGGCTTCCTCATTTACACCAACAATCTTTGCTTCAACCGCCACCTGGTTTAACAATGCCATCATCTATGCAGCCACCAATGCAGTATCCTAATTTTAGTCCATCTTTACCTACTGTATCTTCTAATTTGCCAGAATTGCCATCATCTTTGCTACCGGTTGGTACGAGTACTCCTAGTGTAATATCTACTTCCTTGCCCCCATCTAATTTGATTCCAACACCTTCTGCTTTGCCCCCTGCACCTTCAGCTCTATCTCCTGCACCATCTGCTTTAACTCCTGCATCTTCTGCACCTTCTGCAACACTTGCTTCTGAAATGTTGCCAGTATCAGTAACAAACAAAGCACCCAATGTTTCAACTTCAGCAGCTATGTTTGCTGCTAACTTACCACTGACTTCGCTGACCAATTCTGTTCCGGATATAAATATAGTGCCACCAATCTCCAGCAAAGTGAATGCAATTTCAGGTTCAAGCTTGCCCTATCAAACTGTATCCCAGTTGTCTCCTGCGATTGTTGGGTCATCAAGTTCTACCAATACAGAAACATCAGCACCTTCTCTGGTAACCCCAGGTCAATTATTGCAGTCTGGACCAACTAAAGTTTCTTCAGGTCTGCCTTCACAAGCACATCATAAGGATGTTGAAGTAGTTCAGGTATCATCAACATCATCTCCTGAGCCTTCCGTGCCAGTTTCTGCTGAAACTCAACCACCAATACTTCCATTGCCTGTAACTTCACGGTCCAGTCACCGGGTATCTTCTTTTAATCTATCTGTTTGTTGCAGGCAGATACACATTTGTTATTGTTTTGTTATGCGCGTGCTTGTATGTTTTTATTCGATATGGTAACATGATGTAGATTAGAGTACCATAAATTACCTGGAATAATGTCATTGTCCATTGATATTTAGTGTGTTTGGATGAGCATTTACAAAAGTTGATTTTGAAAGAAATTAATTTTGTAAAATTGATTTTGAAGTAAAGAAATGGATGCTTTTTTGTTTACCTTAAAAGCAAGTTTGATGTAAAACATAGTATAAAATTTTCAACTCAACGCAGTTTATATTTATCACTTCTAGGCTCTAGCAAGCTAAGATTTTGAGGCTAATTTAAATTTACCTAACAGTAACCAAACACCTATACTCTAATAAAATCAAGTTGGACTGAAACCATGTTTGAAGTAAATTGATTTATGTTTGAAAACTTTAGTCTAAAAAGTAAATTTCTAGTAAAACTAGATATATTTTCACTTATGTGTTTTAAAAATACAAACAAATATTATTTTTTTCAACAAAAATCATGTGTCTTAAGACGAATGTGCATTTGACACGTTCAAATGTTGTTGCAAATATGCCAATTATATGACACTAACTTTCATCTCCCATGCCAAGTTGATATCTACCCATGAAGGAATCCTGTAAGGTGGATTTTTGTATAATAAGGAATATGGGAATATTGTGCTCTGTAATTTAGATAGTGTACTAGCCATTCCCTGCAGATCAACTTCTCTGTTTTGTTTTTAGCTGTTTCTTTTGTGGAGAATTTGGTCTGGTTTGTCGATGGTTTTTTTGGCAACTTCCATACATGAGATATATGATGATTAACAAGCCTTTCGTTATTTGTTTGCTTTGTGGTATCAAATAAAATTTGCACCAAGTGATTAATACCAAAGACCATAAGTATCTGTTTTATTATATTAACTTGTTTACCATCTATTCTCTTGATTTAGAAGGATTTCTGACATTTGGTTGCATTTTTTTAAGCCCGGTGGAGCTCCTATCCAAACTCACCATGGCTACAATAGTTACAGAGGACATGGAAGAGGAAGAGGAGCTGGGGTAATGTTCAGTTTGCTGTTCATTTAATATGTAGTCATTCTTACAGTTGTTTATACCGATAGAAATTAAGGACGTATTATATGATTTGGAGTTTTAAAGGTTTTCTTGTTTTGGAGAGAGGGAGTTACTGATTGCACGTTGAATGAGCTGGGGGCTGTTTTGAGTTTCATAATTAGTTTTTCAATTATAAATAATTAAATATATCTATATAATGAAAAAATCGTTGGACCATTAAGATTAGTGAAATAAATCTTCCCGACATATTTTCTCATTATTCTTTATTATTTTTTCTTTTTTTGATAGGGATTATGATTGTAATATTGAGTTACTGAAAAATTGCTTTGTAGGGTTTGCGTCCAGTTACCAAATTCACTGAAGATTTTGATTTCATGGCTATGAATGAGAAGTTCAAGAAAGATGAAGTATGGGGTCATCTTGGTAAAAGTAAGTCTCATTCAAAAGATAAAGAAGGGGAAGAAAATTCCTTCGAAGAAGATTACCAAGATGAAGACAACGAAGATTTGTCAAATTTTGAGGTTAAGGTAATGCTATATAGTGTGCAGCTTGATATGCAGCCAGTTTCTACCTAAATTTATTTTTGTTTCTCTGTCTGTCTGGCTTTGACTCTGCTTTCTGGTTTTTGCAGCCTATTTATAACAAGGATGATTTCTTTGACTCGCTCTCTTCCAATGTGCATGATAATGGTTCACAGAACGGAAGGACCAGATACTCTGAACAAATCAAGATTGATACTGAGGTAATTTCTGTCTTTCTTATATCTCATATTTGGAGGACAATGTTCAATTCTTTTGGTCATTTTGTGTTGTGCAGACGTTTGGTGATTTTGTGAGGCACCGTGGAGGTCGTGGGGGCCGTGGTCCTGGCCGTGGTGGACGTGGCCGAGGTGGTTATTATGGAAGAGGAGGGTATGGCTATTCTGGACGAGGGAGGGGACGCAGCATGTCAGGTCATCCTTTGTAGGTGACAGTTAATGTTTAGTTATGGACATGTTGGAGAAAATGATCCTAGGTAGCTTCCTAGGAAAGCACCATAATTATGTTTTGTCGTTATGTTGCTTGTTTCGCAGAATAAGTAGGATATTTATTTTTTGTCATGATACCCTCTTGTTACACTTCTGCCAAGTTCATTTGGTTTGGTGGAAAGATGTTTGTAAACTATTTTATTTAAGCTTTTATATATGAACAAGGCAGAACTTTACACTAATATATAAGCTGGATTATTGATTATGCATAAACGTTATTAAGCTCTTTTTCATTGTTCTGCATTAAATGTTTCTGAAAAATATCACTTAAGAATAATGAGAGTAATGAGAATGAGTTTTTAACGTGACATTAGATAAATTCATATTATGATGCTTGTAGTTGTAGGAAACTTTGGAAAAGCTTTCTATGGCTGCAAGAGAAGCGTACTATGAAACCTGAAGTGTGTATCACAAATAATTGCTGCTGTTATTATTATTATTATTATGAGTTTAATTTATATACACTATCAGTATATTTAATCACATGTCTTTATTTAGTGTAAATATGTTGATTTTATTTATTATTATTTTAAAAATCATATAAATGAAAAGTTATAATTGAGTATGAATGTAAAAAATTTTTATATTGATAATGTATACTAATTAAACTCTATTATTATTATTATTATTATTATTATTAACTTTTATATATCTTATCTGCATTCATTTACGTGTAGAAATTATGAAACTAGTGCTACTTCTACTACTTTATTAATGACACAACAAAATGTAGAAAAGAAATTGGTAACTTGACTTCACGGAAACAAACAAAAAAATTATCCACTTCTATGGATGGTTCTATGGATGGTCTTTTATCAGTTTGAACTTCTCGAACTATATTTCTAAATTTAAAAAAAGAAAAAGCTCTTGAAGTAGTTATAAAAACCTTAGAGATATAATGAAAAAAGAAAATGTAGATACTTAAAATACTATTTTATGTTTATTGAAAAAATTTAAATAATTCAAAGAGCAACAGTTAATGAATGTAACCTTCTTATTATATCAGACTTAGGCACTTAATATTATTTTTAATATTAACCATACTTTCCACTGTGCCAAATAATCCAACAGTTGAATTTGTTGAAACATCCATTCAAAATTTTTAGGCTTACATAATTTTTTTTCCTAGCAAATTTGAGCTATTATGGCCAAAATTCTTTACAATTTTTTTCATTAAAGTGTTTATAAAATACTTTTTATTTAATTAAAGTCTGATACTATGAATCAACATCATTTGAGTTATTTTAGTAGACTAATGACTTAAAGTTATCAGAGTTTAATCTAATAGTCTTAAGTATTTTTTTTTTTTTATAAACTGTTCTTTCAATTACTTATAAACTAGTCAATGTCGTAAATTATTTTAAATAGATTATAGATTAAAAATAAATTTTACTCTAAATATTACACTAGATTATCCTAACAAAGTTCCTTAATTAATCCTATTTTAACTAAAATAACCCTACTTGTCAAGGATGAAAGCTTGTTTCAGTCAAATTTTTATTACATTTGTTTTATGTCTCTAACCAAGAATTTTCTTTGGAAGCTTAACCTTTTTAGGGAATATTTGGTGCCTAGGATGTAATAATACGACACAACAATATGATAATATAAAACATGATATAATAAAAGTAGGATATGTTATACTTATATCCAATGTTTGGTGGACATCTATAACAATATAAAATACGGATGATTAAATAATGTTCAAATGACAAAATTACTATTTCATTAAAATTATGTATAATTTTATAATTCTAAAGTTTGGCTTTCAAGTTATATTTTCATAAATTATGAAAATTATAATTTTAACTGCAGGCAATTAATTTTTTAAATTATAAAAGTTATATAAAATTCAAAATTGATAAATAATATATAATTTACAAGATATTTTTTTATGCAGTATTAGACATATTTTAATATATAATATAGTATATAATATTAAACTATTTATATAATATTATGTAATTAATATGATTATATATAATAATTATCCTAATATTAAATTTATTATATAATAAAAAGAGAAAAGAAGTGCTTACTATTGTATCCTTTACTTCCTAACCTATTTTATTGGAGAGCTCAAGTAGCAAAGAGACAGACACAACCCCATGTGGGGTCTACCAACATAATACAACAAGAGATATAATGGACATATATATCCTATTTAGAGAATGAACAATCATTATAGGATGTTGTTGTATTCTACCCTATCATATGAAATATAGAACGTGCCAAACTGGTTGTTGAGTTTAAATTAGCTTCCAACTTTAAATATATCTTAAAAATAATTCTTATTACATTGAACCAAGTCATTATTTTCTCTATATATTACATTGCTAAACATGCAAGCATATCCGTACAATTTTGTATACAATTTAACATCACTTCTTAATTTAATTAGTTTCGAAATAGCTTTGATCCTTTTAATAAGTATGTTCTACACAGAACAATTTTATTCAAGAAATGATACAACATATAAAGTGACCTTACATTGCTTTGTCCTTATGATATATTGATGAAATAACACACTTATTCAGAGCTTAATTTTATCCACAATACTCTTTCTCTTTTTAGCATATAATTGGAATACTATAACCTCAAATTACTTGCAAGTAGCAACAAGGACTTTCCTTGGAGGAAGGGAAGGCCTTCTACCATGAAGCAAAGCATAGTTATCAAAGAAGAGAACATCCCCTTTCTGCCACTTGAACTGTATGCTCTCTTCTTCAATGATCTCTTCACATCTTTTCACTACATGTTCTGGAATCTCTGTTCCATCTGCCATCATGGCTGAGCTAATCTGTTTCCCATGCATGCCTACTACTGTGTTAAACCACATTCTTCTTCCTTTCCTTCCCTCAAATACCCTGGTTAAACCTCTTGGTCCAAGTATTGTCCTCACCCCACCATCTGGAAGCCACTCTATTTCCATTCCTTGAGCCTTTGCCCTACAACAAATTTTCAATCAAAATATGTGAAGGTTCAATGAGCTAGCCAAGCATAGAGATTTTCACTACATTCTCTATGTACATTTGTTAGGAGATTTTTGGTTATATTTGGAAAAACTAGAACAATTTTTCAATCAAATACCTTCTCTCAGCTTCTTTTTGATCTGAAGTCCCAAAGGTATCCTCCCAGCCTCTACCTCTCATGGAAGAGGTATCATTAGCACCAGGAGCTGTGAATGTATACTTCAACCTTTTTTCTTCCATTTCTTTCACCTCTTCTGGGAACTCTTCCAACATCTTTTCAGTCACTTTGAAGCTTGGAACAAATGGGGTTTCTCCCCCTTCAGGAGGAGGTATCTCACAAAACAGTATCACTTTCTTTGGAAATTCTTTCATCTACTCATTAAATCACCATGTTTAAAATGCACAAGTGAGTTCTATATATTATTTGGAGCTGTATCTCATCTTGAATCAAGAGAGATAAAAAGAGAAAACTATATATAAGATGCAATAAAAAAAAAAAAACAAAAACGAAATAATAATAAATAGAATTATATAAAGTTATTCTTGTAAAGTGATATATACATATGGGAAGGAACCCTTATTTCAAGAGAGGAAATATATGAGATTTTATTTTTTATAAACACATATTTTTTATAAAAATAAAATTATATGTTTATTTTCATGTAATTTTGTGATTTTTAATATTTATATATAAACACCGTTATCTATTATTTCGTTTTAGATTCATAAAGTGTCGCGATCAAGAAGATATTATATAAGCTTCATATATGAAGTGCAAATAATCGGTCAAATTTTACTGGTATCTTTTTTTTTAATGAATGAAATTATACTTTCGATTGATTAAAAAATAGACTTGTGTTGTTTTAGGATATACACTACCAGTTCAAACATTTATGTTAAATAAGCACACAGTACACATCACATCACATCATCATCAGCTAATAAATTTATCATTTCAATAATTGATTATACATATATTTTGATTATCATTATAATTAATTTTTGTTTAAATAAATTTCTTAAAAATAATTAATCACCTTTAAATAAACACAAGATCAGTTTTTATAGAATAAAATAATGAAAAAAATTTAAAAAATAAGTTAAAAATAATTATAAATTACAGTTTTTTAACTTCTTAAAAACAACTTATTTTTTATTTTTTTAATTTAATTTAAATTAAATTCACAAATATCATCTTATGTTTTCAAAATAACTTATAATTAAAATATATTATAATGAAAATTATAATATTTCTCAAAGTCATTCGATGAGAAAACGTACCAAGTATATGACATAATCAAAATATTTTAATATCATGAAGAGAAGGATATACAGAGAATAATGTCAAACATTGTCAATTAGTGAAATTAATTATATACATATTTTTTTGTCTATGCTACCTTTGTTTATTTGGTCAAACAGATTGGTGCTAAGATTAACTGACGGAACTCACTCACTGACAGGTTCTGTATAATGCTTACTGATCTCAAATTCTGTAGTTGTTATCCTTCTTTCTCAGATTTTTTGAAATGATTATGTGATCATTGGAATACGATGATAATGATATCAAGAAAGTCGAAACTAGTACCATCTATATATAACATATATGTGGTTTGATTCAGGGGAAACTGAACTCAATATTCTTAAACAAGGTCTTTAGTTCGAATGGTGAAAAATCATGGTTAGAAAAAGTTATAAACAAAGATTAATTATCCAAAAAGTGGATGAATAATGGATAGATAGTAATATGATAATAATATATAGTTTTTTGGCTTACCAAAACCATTTCATGGTGATAGTAAATGAACTGTGAGAGGGGTCCTTCATTTGCAGTCCAGACCCTTTTGTAAATATGTGTGCGAGGTGCTGGTCCAACATAACGAATGTCTTCCCACCCAAAGGTTTCGACAATTTGATTGAAGTCTTGAGCATTATTGACATCATAACCTCTTAGCAGAACAGCACTGTTCTTGATGATCATTTGCTCAAACCAGTCTTTGTTGGATTTAAGAGCCAAAATCAAGGATTCCAAATCACTCTTGTTAGACTGTGGAGGTTGCAGCACCAAGGGCATGGTTTCCCCATCCACTACTTTCTCTCCCTCACATTTTCCCACCTTGAACTCCTTGCAACAATACTCCATCTTTCTACCTCTCTCTATTATCAAATATAGAATATCTTGTTTAACTTGTGTGCTTTTACCTTCAATAGCCTCATCCTATATATATAAGAAGACTTCAAAACATTATACCGTATCCAGAGTGTAAAAGAAATTATCAATTAATCATAACTTACCTTTTGTATGTAATTTTAAGATATTTATTATTAAGACAGGTTGTTTGATTGAATTTTTATAAAAAGGAGAAAAATTTAAAAAGTAAATCATATAGTTTTCTATAAATTACAATTAGCCTATATATATATATATAAATTCTTTTTCATGTAATTTTTTTAAAAGACATGTCACTTTTTACAAATTAGTTAGAAAAGTCTCACATTTTTTAAAAAAAAATTAATTTTTTTTGTATTTTTTTATTTTGAAAATTCTTTTACAAAAACTCACCCAAATAAGTTAAAAAATATATTTTTGAGAAGGGATAAGAGGAGACTTTAAGTGTAATTAAATCTAAAATTGAATGAGTATTGTTAATAAAAAAAAGTTAAAAGTTAATAAATATATAATACATTGTGACCCAATAAAATTGTTTCCATTCTCGCCACTATTTTTCTCTATATTATTATAATTATAATCCAGTAGTGGTTGGTTTTGACAATTGCTATGCTAAAATAACAAGAGGCTGGCTTTGTCATTGGTCTATGGAGATTCTTCTTGTCCTTTTATAGTAGTTTATATGTCTTGCAAGGGATTTGGTTAAGCTGCTAATTTTTTTTTTTAAAGTTATTGCAAATTGGAAAAGCATCATTAGTTCGATTGACATTTTTTAATATATTTTAGTGGGGACTAAAATTATCTTCATTTGTTTTTTGTTCCAATCGTATACTACTATACCAAAACAGCCTGCGAAATTGAGGTAGAGACAAAAAAAGTGATGCAATCTTAGTTAATATCCCCAAACACCAAGACACAAAGTTCTTAGTTATTATCTCTAAACATTGCTTAAGAAACTCAAATTGAGGTTGTGACTTGTTGAGGTCATGTAATCTTGTAATATGATTAGTAGAATATTTTTCAACTTAATATAGAAGTATTTGTTTTAAACAAATATTCGTTGGATATTGGATGCTTCAAGGTTAGTGAGATGCTTTATATGATGTAGTATGTGTTTTACAACAAAAAGGCATCTTCCTAGCTCTTTGCCAAAAGAAATCTTTTAATATATACAGTTGGTTGATTATGAACTAATTATCTAATTCATCAATTCTTTAAAATATTAATTTAATCTATAATAGTAAAAGTAGAGTTGTAAGAATAGATTTAGTGTGTTGAAGATCTTGAGTCATTTTTAAAATGGTTAATCTAATTCAACTTACTTTTTCTTTATTTCTAGAAAATTTACTTTGACTTGACCAATCACTAAGTTAGTTGGTTAAGCGAGTCAACTCACCAATCTATTGAAAATAAAAAATTTAAAAAAAATTAATTTTAGAAAATAATTTTGAATATTTAGCAAAACTTAAAAATTCAATAATATATGATAGCATTATTTTTAAATTTATGAATTTAAAAAAAATATTAGTCAAGATTCCACTAAAAATCTACATTTACAACTTGTTAAATGTTATTTAAAGATATAAAACATTAGTTAAATGATATCAATAAGCTAGAAAATGTTTTGTCATGAAATGTAAGCAAAATAACAACATAATAGTCTTTAATTTAAAAAAAAAGACATATTCACATAATAATAAAAAAACAAACAAGCTATTAGTTTGAGCGGTACTAGGCTTGGTTCCTTAAGCAATGTTTCAAATGTAGCCCCCTTCAAGTAAACTTTTTCAATTCTTATTTTTTCTTTCAAAGAAGGAATTATGTAGTCGTATTTAATATAATGATATACATTCATATAATAAATCGAAAGTAAGTTATTTAATGCATAACAATGTAAGGAACAAACTAGTATAAACATAAGTGAAATGTAGGCATCATTACTTAAAAATAGTTCCTAGATTACAAATATTGAGTACAACATGAAGGTTCTCAAAATACAAATAAAAATGGTGAAGTAGGATGACTAATATATGTACATATAATTTTTTTATAGGGTACATATAAAAATTTGAATGCCTAGATCTACCCCAACATGTACAGGTAACCAAAAGAAGATCCTAACATTCAGAGCAGTCATCATCTAATACCCATCCCAATAAGATCTACTTAAGAGCTAAATCATAGGTGTTAGAAATTAGAGGTATTCTAGCAATTGGATCCCTAAGAAGAGACCTCAAGAAGATCCTCATTTAGATCCTTCTTGGGGTCTTCCTCTGAGTCCTCCTACAAGATCCTCCCCTCAATGGTCCTCATTGTGACTAGGTCTTAGGATCCCCTTCAATAGGATTTCTTCCATCTCATTTGGCTCGAGCTCCTATTTTTACAACTCCTCTATCAACTCAAGGTCTTATTCTGTGTTTGAGTCTTCAATCAACACTACTAGGGGTACCACCCTCCTGACTCTAACCCCAGTTAGAGTCAATACTTGGTGTCAAACGTCACCAAGCCAAGTACGTATCGTTGGTAGCATTGACATCTATGCAATTGGTGGGATCAAGATATGCTCCGAATCGTCAAAATCATCCTCAAGTTCATTAGCAGATGAAGATGAAAATGACTAGATATCTTTAATCTCTATAGGATTTGTGCAATAGTAGTATGAAGCTATGGGTTGAGTCCACCAAAGATTCTAATTAAAGACCATAGACTGCTCCTTAGGCTCATCCATGAGAGTTAGTGTATATCTGAGATACTTAATGAAATGGTCTACTCCCTGGACCACACCAGGAATCTATCTTCCATGGAAGGCCTCTACTTTAAGGTGAAGAGTCAGATCCTCACCTTCCAGCTTTGTCAGTTAACTTTTCATTCAGAGTTATCTATTAGCACCAAATAAGACACTTTTAGAACCATAGTTCAAAAAGACTTGACTTTGTAAAAATAGTAAATGGCTTTGTAAAATATTGTCTTCTTGAAAATATTATTATCTATAGTTTAAGGATAGATTTTTATTTTTTCAAAATGATTTTCCTAAAAGAGTAAAAATTGGGTGACATGTGCAGTACTAGGCCAAAACTTCATAATAGGGAAATCACTTTGCATGTCTTGGATGAACCTAATTTTGAGCTCATCTTACAAAGTGTTCAACACAAAATTTGTTGAATTATTTTTTAAGTTTAAACAAATTTCCTGAAGATCCAACATCTAGATTTTTAGATAGAACCAACACATTGCAACTGATCTAGAAAATCCGAGAATACAACAAACACATCATCAAAATGAGTTTGAATTTCAGGTTAAAAAAATTCTTTCTAAAAAATATTAAAAATAAATAGTTTCCTCTGTAAATAAAATATTCCAAAAATTACAAAAAGTCAAAATAGCATAGAAAATCTTACTGAATGAGAAACTCAACACAACAAGTTACACTAACATCTCACAAAAAAAATTCAACATGAGGTTTGTTTTCAACACTTAATGGAGACAACATGAAATCACATGGTTGAGATCCCCAAAAACAACCATGCAAGAAGCTAATAAAAAAGATACAACAGCTTGATTTAATTTCTCCATTGAAGAAGGGTGAAAATGAGACTATGAAGTGGAAGCACTTGCTGAATTGGTGGAGGATGCTCCTGAATTCAAGGAGTAAGAAGCTCCAAGCTTCTTCTTCTCCACTCTTCACAATCATATCTGAGAGAGAAAGAAAAGTGAACATAATATTAGTTGTGTGTGGAGTGAAGTGTATGTGGGGTGTGTGGAGTGAGGCCCGTGAGTTAGATGATTAGGGAGAGAAGAAAATAAATTAATTGCATGACCTTTGGTTTACTTAGGCGATTAAGGAAAATGTTAAGGTGTGATTGATAAGAATTTTTTATAGTGGAGGATAGGTGTCATGCTTATGATTAATTAGAAAGGTTTAGATGTTAGTTAATTAGGGATTAAGGTTAAGTTGCTCTAGGTTTATCTTACATAGTACAATTTTACACTATACCATCATGTATAATTGAAGTAATTTTTTTCTTAATGTTATAAGGTTGGTCTAGGAACAAAGTTTACGTTTAGAAAGACAGATGTTATGGGTTCAAATCCCTATTTTGACAAAGTAGTTTATTTTTTAATTTTCAAATAGATATAAGGGTAGAATAAGTATTTTGAAATGTGAACATCAAAAGAGGAATTCCCTTTATTAATAATACAAATAATATAGAAAAATTATGGATGTTGGATATAAATGTTTTAAAGTAATTTTTTCTTAAGGTTACAAGGTTGGTCTAGTGACAAAGTTTACGTTTAGAAAGACAGAGATTGTGGGTTTGAATCCCCATTTTGAAAAAGTAGTTTATTTTTTAATTTTTAAATAGGTATAAAAGTAGAATAAGTATTTTGAAAGGTGACCATTAAAAGGAGAATTCTCTTTATTAGTAGTATAGATAATATATATATATATATATATATATATATATATATATATATTATAGATTATAGATAATAGAACAATTATGGATGTTGGATATAAATGTTTTAAAGTAACTTTTTTCTTAAGGTTATAAGGTTGGTCTAATGGAAAATTTACATTTAGGAAGGCAAATGTTGCGGGTTCAAATCCCCTCTTTAACAAAGTAATTTATTTGTTAATTTTTAAATAGGTATAAAGGTAGAATATGTATTTTGAAAAGTGGACATCAAAAGGGGAATTCTCTTTACTAATAGTATAGATTAGGGAGAGTGTTAAGATGTGATTGACGAGAGTTGTTGATAGTGGAGGATGGGTGTCATGCTTGTGATTAATTAGAAATGTTTAGATGTTAGTTAATTAGGGGTTAAGGTTAATTTGTTCTAGCTTTATCTTACATATTGCAATTTTATACCATCATAACTTAGTATGATTAAAACTTTGGTTAACTTTAAAGATTAAATTAAACACATGTAATGCTACTAAATATTAATACTAATGTATCAATGATATTATTTAAATTTAAATACACACAATGCTACAATCAACCAATTAAACAAAATGCACACAATATTATTATTATTATTATTATTATTATTATTATTAATGAAATTAATATATTAATTGAATTGAAATTTTCAGGGTGTTACAACTCTTCCACCTTTTATAAATGTCATCTTTGAAATTTAATTAAACTCGAAAAAGAAAGGGATGAGATTCTTTTATCTTATCCTCTAATTCCCACATTGCACACCTTCATTGATGTCACTACATAAGACCTTCACAAGAGCTATACTCTTATCCCAAAGTTATTTCACCTTTCAATCACTAATTTATAAGTGAGTGACAACATAAGTAAGATTCTCTCTTATTTGTATTTGATCGAATTCAATTACATGCAAAGGTTTAAGGTAATATTGTTGAGATGAGACACATGAAAATTAGGATGAATATTTGATAAGTTTGTAGGCAAAGCGCTACAAAGCCAATCTATGATTAGAATTTAGAAAGAACTGACAAATTTGGAGAAAGTTTTTGAGATTTTAGAGCTTTACCAACTCTAGTCATGGGAGTAACATTAAAAAACACATAATCTCCAACGTTAAATTCTAGAGGTTTCCTCTTTTTGTCGTAGTAACTTTTCTACCTATCTTGTGTCATCTTGATTTTTTCCCTTACGGTCTTTATTTGTTCAGTGATTCATTGTAACATCTTTCGCCATATTAGGAAAGAATCACTGGTCTTATACCAATACAAAGGTGTTCTACACTTTATACCATACAAGGATTCAAATGGAGTCATCCTTATACTAGCATGAAAGCTATTATTATAGGTAGACTCCACCATTGATAAACACTAATTCCATCTACCCTTTTGTTCTATCACAAAAGCTCTCAAAAAATCTTCTAAGGTTTAAATGGTTCTTTTTGTTTGTCTATCTATTTGAGGATGATATGCTAAACTAAGTTTTAGTTTAGTCCCTAAGACTTCTTGTAGACTAACCCAAAACCTAGAATTAAAACGTGAATCTTTATTTGAAACAATACTAGAGGTTACCCCATGTAACTTAACTGTATCTTTGATATACAAATCATTGAGTTTCTCTAACTTATACTTCATGTTGATAGGTATCAAGTGATCTAATTTTGTCAATCTATCCATGATTACCCATATAGCATACTGACTTGATTTGGTCCTTGGTAGCCCAAGACAAAATCCATTGAGATGTTATCCCACTCTCACTTTGGAATTTCCACCCGTTGTTGTTCACTGGGTGGTCTCTTATGCTTTACTTTTGCCTTTTGACAGGTCAAACACTTTGCCACATATTATGCCACATCCTTTTTTCAATCCATATCACCAAAAGTTTTTCTTGAAGTCTTGGTACATCTTTGTTGAATCCGAATGAAAACTAAGTCAACTCTTATGTGCTTCTTTCAAAATTGTTTCTTTTAAATCACTTTGATGAGGTATACACACTTTATCCTTAAGCTTGGTGAGTCGATTAACATCCATTTCCTTTCCTTATTCTCCCAATTTAATCTTTTCTTAGAGAAATTGATCTTCGTCTTGGGCCTTTCGAACTTGTCCCAAAAACTCATTGGTAATCTTCAAGGTTTCCAAAACCTAACTTTGAGGTTTCACTTCCATTGCTAGATTTAGATCTCTGAACTCTTCAATTAGCTTAAGTTCCTTTACCATTATGGTAGGCATATGTAGTGACTCTAGATGGTATGATAGTGCAAAATCATAATCTTTGAGAAATTTCATCCATCTTCTATGCCCCATGTTCAACTCCTTTTGATCAAACAAATATTTCAGACTTTTGTGATCGCAAATCACCTTAAATCACCTCAAATCTTGCTCTATATAAATAATGCCTCTAAATCTTTAAGGCAAAAACTATTGCAACTAACTTCAAGTAATTCACTTAATGGGTCCTTAGTTGTCTTAAAGCATAAGCAATTGATTTCCTTTCTTGCATTAACACACATCCTAGTCCTTGATCAGACATGTCACAATACATTGAAAGTGTAAGCAATCGATTTCCTTTCGGTTGTTCCAAATGCATAATTTTTTCCTATTTTGCTGGATCTGTAACAATTCCATACTTAGTGACAACATGTCCTAAAACTTGTAATTGTTCCAAGTAAAACTCACTTTGAAAACTTAGCAAAAGTTATCTATCCTTCAAAATTTAAGGCACTATCATTATGTGTTTTGCATGTTCTTCATAAGTTATTGAGTATAGAAGGGTATTGTCAATAAAGACAATTACGAACTTATCTAATTATTGGTGAAAAATCTGATTCATGTAATCCATGAAGATTGCAGGAGCATTGATTACATCAAAAGGAATAACTAAATACTCATAATGCTCACATCGTGTTCAAAATGTTGACTTTGGAATATCTCATTATTGACCCTAATTTAATGATATCTTGATACAAAATCAATCTTTGAAAATACAACAACACCTTTCAATTGAATATCCTCAATTTTGGATGTAAATGAATCATGTATACTTGAATACTCAAAAGAATTTTAATATATTTTAATCTAAAGCTTTTTGACTTATAATTATTTTCTATCATGTTAGTTATCTTCATACTCTTTTAATATATAAAAACTTATGGTTCCATTCAAATCAAATAAATTATTTTAAGATTCTTTTAATTAAATTTACCTAAACAAAACTTTATTGGTATTATAACTAATATTATAATAGTAATAAATTAAAAACAAAATTAATTACTGAGATAATTTATTTATTTATCTTTCTTAAACAAACCCTTAAAATATATCATATAAGTACAACTCACTGTATCAATATAAGTTTATCAACAATTTCAATTCATGTGTGAATATTGTGCAACAAACAACAACTAAGTATTGTATAAAAAAAGTAATTAGCTTTTACAAAAAAAAAGTAATTAGCTAATTTAAAAAGTAAAATAACCACGATTATGTAGTCACAATTAACTACGTATGTTTGTCCGATTTAGCACTAAATGCCAATGCAACGGTGAAGAAAATGTGGGAGGGGAACTTGACATGGAGGTGACAGTGGAGAAGACAACTATTTGCATAGAAGGAAGAGATGTTAGCAGAGCTAAGTCATAGATTGGAGTCAATAATGTTGAGCGAGAGAAAAAAATGATACTTGGATCTGGGAAGCTAATAGGTCAAAGTGTTACTCTGGAAAATAAGCCTATAGGCTTCTAGCGAAGGCGACAAGCAACCCTAAAGATGTGTTTTTAAACAGTTTGTGTGCAGTAAAAGTTCCACCTAAAGTGCAATGTTTAGCTTGGAAGGCAAAATTAGATTTATTGGCGACAAGAATTAACTTACAGAAGAGAGGAATAATTAATAGTGAATGTGTTAGTAGTGTGTTTTGCAATACAGATAGTGAAACTTTACAACATCTATTTTTCACTTATTTAATGACGACTCAAGTGTAGGGGGAATTATACGCATGGTGGGTAATTCTTACAAGACTTCACAACAGTTTTAGAGGACATTGAAAGTAGTTTCAAGACTTAGTCAGTGGGGCGAAGGCAATGCATCATGCATGGACTTTTGTGTGTTTTGCTGGGCTGTGGCAAATCTAGAAAGCGCAGAACAATCTTATCTTCAGTAGTTAAAGCTAGGATAATGGTAGAATAACTGTTGCAATTCAATTGAGTTCATGAACATAGTGTAATCTAGTAAAATTAACATCATACTCTTTTGCAGAATGACTCATGAGTCTTAACTCATGTGTATGAAAGATGTGGCCTCTTTGATTTTTTTTGTCTTTTTATCATCATGTTTTTGTCTTTGCACCTCGACACGACTTATACATTGTTTTATCAATAATATTGATTTCCATGTAGAAAAATCAATTAACTACATATGTTAAAAAAACAATTCAACTATGTAAATACAATAATAGTCTCTCTTTATAAGTCTAGGATTAATTTTAGATAAATTTTTATATACATAAATTTACTTTAAAGATAGTCTAGACTTTATTTAAATAAAGCCTAGCATAAAAGAAATATGAGTAGTCTATGTAAAAAGGATAAAAATTTGTACCAAATTACACTCTTAAATTATTTTTTTAATAAAAAATATCAGAATAATTTTTTTAATGAGTACCCACTCGTGTGGCAAACACTTCTTGTTGGGCAAGAAGATGTTATTGTACAGCAAGGAGCTCTGTCACCAGCAGCAGTCATGCACAATCGAAGTCATCAGAACAATGTCAAATTATGCTCTTAAATTGTTTTTTTAATAATAAAAAAAAAACACATCTGGATAATTTTTTTCAATGAGTATTCTTTTTGTGTGGGAAACACTTCTTGTTGGGCAAGAATATGTTATTATAAAACAAGGAGTTTTGCCTTCGGAGGAGGTCATGCACTATCGAAAGTCTTCGGAACAGTGCATTGATCTCCTTATCATTCATACTTTGCTGGAAGTTTGTCTTTTACCTTAGGTGTGCTTCCTGTATATGGTGATTTTGTCTCGCTAGACGAATGTGTGTTGATCTCGTACAACATCACTACTAACGTTCAGTCTTCTTGTTGCAGTGGCTATACTAACAGTTTGGCAGTTTTGTAACAATCATCAGTTTAAATGAATAAAAATATATTTATCGGATTGTGAAAAAGTGTGGTGCATGTAGAAAGAAAGAAAGAAATCACTAGTTTCTAAAAATAATTTCACAATAATAAAAAAAAAATCTTAGAGAAAAGCAATGATCAAAGCTAGAAATTATTTCAATAGAAGTCTTTTGAAAGATTGACGTTGTACTATTATGAAGGATGTATACAAAAACTTGAAGCCAAAGTGTGGAAAATGTGGTGCATACGGAAATAAAGAAAAAATGACTAGTTTCTCATAATGTTTTAATCAATAACAAAAAACTCAGACAAATACAATGATCAATGCTAGAAATTACCTTCAAAAGAAACCTTCAAAACATTAAATATTGATAGCGTGCTACTTTGAATGATGTATTCAAAACTTGAAACTAGATTTTGGAAAGTGTGATGCATGCAGAAAAAAAGAAAGAAACCATTGGTTTCATAGAATTTTTTTATCAATAAAAAAATCTCAAAGAAAAGCAATAATCAAGGCCAAAAATTACCTTCATTAGAAGCCATCAAAACTTGAAAGATTGACATTGTGCTAACGTGAAGGATGTATTTAAAGCATGAAAAGTCAGATTATGAAAGTTTCGTGCTTGCGGAAAGAAAGAAACCACTGGTTTCTCACACTATTTTCATTAATAAAAAAAAACTCAGGGAAAAATAATGATTAAAGCTAGAAATTAACTTTAGCAAAAGCATTCAAAACTTGAAAGATTGAAATTGTGCTACCGTGAATTATGTATTTAAAGCATGAAAAGTCAGATTATGAAAGTATGGTGCTTGCAAAAAGAAAGGAAAAAATCACTGGTTTCTCACACTTTTTTCATCAATAAAAAAAAGCTCAGAGAAAAGCAATGATCAAAACTAGATATTACCTTCAATAAAAGCATTCAAAATTTGAAAGGTTGTCATTGTGCTACTATGAAGGATGTATTCTAAACTTGAAATCGGATTGGGGAAAGTGTGGCGCATGTGGAAAGAAAGAGAAAAACCACTGGTTTCTCATAAGTTTTTCATCAATAAAAAAAATTTCATAGAAAAGCAATGATTAAAGCTAGAAATGACCTTCAGCAGAAGTCTTTAAAACTGAAATATTGATGTTATGCTACTATGAAGGATGAATTTAAAACTTAGAAATCGGATTGTGGAAAGTTGATGTTTGTGGAAAGAAAGAAACGTTTGGTTTCTTAGAATTGAATCATTAATAAAAAAATCTCAAAGAAAAGCAATGATCAAAGCCAAAAATTACATTAAGCAGTACCATTTGAAAGATTGACAGTGTGCTACTGTAAATGATGTATTCAAAACTTGAAATCAGATTGTGGAAAATGTTTTGAATGCAAAAAGAAAGAGAAAAACAACTAGTTTTTAGAATTTTTTCATCAATACAAAACAATTCACAGAAAAACAATGGTCAAAGCTAGAAATTACCTCCATTAAAATCCTTCAAAACATGAAAGATTAATGTTGTGCTAGTATGAAAGATGTATTCAAAACTTGAAATCGGATTCTAAAAAGTGTGGTGCATGCAGAAAGAAAGGAAAAGACCACTGGTTTGTTTGATTTTTTATCAATAAAAAAAAATCTCAGAGAAAAACATTAATCAAAGCTAGAAATTACCTTCAACAGAAGTTGTCACGACTTGAAAGGATGACACTATGCTACTATGAGAGATGTATTTAAGATTTGAAATTGGATTGTGAAAAATGTGGTGCATGCAAAATGAAAGAAAGAAACTATTGGCTGCTCATAATTTTTTATCAATAAAAAAATATCTTAGGGAAAACCAATGATGCAAGCTAGAAATTACCTTCAATAGATGTCTTCAAAACTTGAAATATTCATGTTGTGCTACTGTGAAGCATGTATTCAAAACTTGAAATCAGATTGTGGAAAGTGTGATGCTTGTGGAAAGAAAGAAACCATTAGTTTCTCAGAATCTTTCATCAATAAAAAAAACTCAAAGAAAAGCAATGATCAAAGCCAACAATGACATTTAACAGTAGCCTTTTAAAAAATTGACATTGTGCTACTGTAAACGATGTATTCAAAACTTGAAATCGGATTGAGAAAGTATGCTGCATGTAGAAAGACAGAGAGAAACCACTGGTTTCTTAGTATATTTTCATCAATAAAAAAATTTCAGAAAAAAACAATGATCAAAACTATAAATTACTTTAAGCAAAAGCCTTCAAAACTTGAAAGATTGATGTTGTGCTACTAGTGAAGGGTGTACTCGAAACTTGAAATCAAATTATGAAAAGTGTGGTGCATGCAAAAAGAAAGAAACCACTCGTTTTTTAAAATTTTTCATCAATAAAAAAAACCTCAAAGAAAAACAATGATCAAACATCAAAGTTAGAAATTACCTTTAACAAAAGGCCTTAAGAACTTGAAAGATTAACATTGTGCTATTGTAAATAATGTTCAAAACTTGAAATCAAATTGTGAAAAGTGTGGTACTTGCATAAAGAAAGAGAGCAACCATTGGTGTTTTAGAATTTTTTATTAATAAAAAAATCTCCAAGAAGGGTAAGTCGGTATATTGTTTTTTACTCTATTTTTTCATACCATTTTTTTTAACTCAACAATTCGATTTTTTACTTTATTTTATAACACTTTCTTTTTTTCCTATCACCACCGTCAAGTGTTTTGGTTTTAGTCTTAACTAACGTACTAAATCATTCGAGAGTTTTGTAAAAGGTAGTCCAATGTATTGTTTTTTTAAGATAAACTTACTTTTAATATCTTTATATTTTAAAAATAATTTAATAATTGGTACAAGTTTATAACATAGTTTATAGAGAAAAATTAAATAAGATTATTTCGTTAAACTTCGATGTCTCAAGTAATTAAAGATAATGAATAAAATATAATTGTTATGCCTGGTTAACATTATTTCTTGAAAATAATGAATAAAATAAAAAAATTTAAAGAACTAAAATAAAAAATTAAAATATCTATTTTCAAGAACTAAAATTGTTGTTTAAAAATGTTATAATTAATTAATAATTGAAAATTTTGAATTTTTTTAAACAAAAAATAATCACAATATAAACACATAATGATCCATAAAGTATTTAAGGGTAAAGTATGTTTTAAGTTACTGAACTTTTTAAAAAACTTAAGATGTAATTCTTGAACTAAATTTTTGACTAATCAACATCTTTGATATTTTTTTCTATCACCTATTTTAGTCCCTACTTTTAATAATTAATTAAAAGCATTAAACAAATTACTATTGATTATAACATTTTGTTGCAGTTAATATTTTAGAGGTTTAAAACTGAAAAAAATTCCTAATAGTTGACGTGTAAAGTCCAAAAGCAAAGTCACATATTTGGAAACAAATAAAAATCTTAAATGTGTGAAGACTCAAAATTATAACAAAAATATCATTACAGAAGACTCAAATTGTTTGCAAAAAATTCCTAAACTAATTGGGGTGTGAAGTCCAAAAACAAAGTCACATTAGAAACAAATAAAAGACTCAAAATGTGTGAAGAGCCATTATTATTGGAAGATAAACTTTATGAACAAATAAAAGTGATACGATACTAATTAATAAAACTCTTTCGCACAACTTTATGAACAAATAACACTCTTACAAATAAAAGAAAGAGAGATGTAGAGAAAAAAAACATATTAAATAGCAAACAATGTCATATTTTGCATATGTACACATAAAGAGAAAGTCACGGAGACTAAAGAACATAGTATGTTTGACTGAATGATATTGTACTTCTTGAAAAGTTATAAGGGTTATTTAGATTTTAGTATAAAAATTTAAGTAAACTATTCTTCCACTTATACTATCTATTTTTTTTTAAAGTGTATTAAAATATTATCTAAAATATTTTAAGAATTAATTTGTATGAAAAAAAATCATTATGATTAATTACTTGAAAAATTATTTTAAAAATCTAAATATAAGTGCATATAATTTTTAAAGACTAAATTATGATATTTCACTCATGTTTTATATAGTACTAATTTAAGGAATTAATTTCTTTCCAGGACTATTTCTATGGAACTTTTTATGACATGATTAAAAATCAAAACTAAGGATTTGATTTAATTTTTTTTTAAAAAAAGTTTTGAAAATTAGTTTCTAACAATATTTTTATAGAAGGTGAAAAAAACATTTGTTTGAGTATTGAAAATTATTTTGAAAATATAAAAATAAATAAATTATATATTTATAAAAAATGTCTTCAATACAAAGAAAAAAAAATATTTTCTTTGTGTTTTGAGTTGTTTTATGTACAACTGATAAACAAATTAGTCGTAGTTGTTCCTTTTTATTTTTTAAAATTAAAAATTAGAATCTTTTAAAAATTATTTTAAGAAAATTTTTTAGTTTAAGCACTAACTTTTGTTTGAAATTATTAGATATATATATATAAAGCTATGACTATAACTATTATTCTGGTATTTAATTCATCTAAAATCATTTAAAAAAAAAAGAAAATAAAAGTAGAGTGGTACTTAAAGTGGATCTAAAGGGTAAAGCTGAGTTGTCGGCAAAGGTCACTGTTATGGCCAGTTTCTCTGGCTCACTGCTACTTCTTCTCTTCTTTGCAAGAGTTTCAGGGCTTGCAGTGGCAGTGCTTGTAATTATCTGGGCACTTGCTTTCAAATCTAGCTTCCTCCCTTCCTCACTTTCCCAACAAGACCTCATCTATGCAGTACATTACATAAATCCCCTCCCTCTACTCTCTTCTTTCTTTCTTTCTACATTCACACTTCAATACTAAAGCTACCTTTTTTATTTTCCTTTCTCTCATTATAGGTTCTTCATCCTTTGCTCATGGTCATTGGCTTCATCCTCTTAAGTGGAGAAGGTACCTTGCCTTAATTTATTCACTTTGCTCTCATTTTCTGCCATGTGTCTTTAACTTACCAAGTTAAACATAGCTTGTGCCTTGTGCTAATTTAATGAGCCTAGAAATGGGGTTGCATTAGAGTGAAAAGTGTACTTGATTTTAGTGCCATTTGGTTCAGTTTTTTTCTTCTTTTTTTTTTTTTGTGCAGCAATTTTGGTGCACAGATGGTTACCTGGATCAAGGGGATTGAAGAAATTGGTGCATTTGTGCCTTCAAGGGGTGGCTTTGGCTTCTGGGATTTTTGGGATTTGGACTAAATTTCAGGGAAATGATGGGATTGTGGCAAATTTCTTTAGCCTACATTCATGGATGGGTTTGGTTTGCATATCCCTCTTTGGAGCACAGGTATTTGTTCTTCTTCATGATCCTGAATTTCTTTTTTTAACATGTTTTTATCTTCAATATTTTTTCTTTCTTAATTTTTGTTTTTATTTCTTTTAACTTTTTTTTTCTTTGGTGCTACTAAGTTTTTTCTCTTATTTTTGTTCCATTTAGACAGTTTTAAAAACAGTTTAGATAATATTTAAAAAAAAAAGTAAAACAATTTTTTTATGACCAGACATGAAAAATTTTGTGAGAGACAAAAATAAAAATCACTAATTTATCATGATTTTTTCGGTATCTTAGCTGTTTTGCAATAATGTATTGGGAACACTTACTGAAGGGGCAATTATTTATTTATTTGTCAAAGGGACAAAATCTTTTAATTGCGTAAAGGACAAAAAAGTTAAACATTTGGGCATTTACTTCTTAGTTTAGTTTATGACATAATTTTAGCATTTTTTTAATTTTTTAAAATAATTTTATAATGTCACTGTTTATAGCACTTAATGGCATGGGGGGACCTACTCTCCATTCAATAGAAACAAAGACTGTTGTGTTTCAAGTACTTTGGTTTTCCATTTTTGGGTAAAAATTGTAAAACAGATTCGTTAGTGGAATAAAACTGTTAAATTTCAGAGAATATTTTTTACTTTTCTTTATTTTCACTATAAAATAGTTTTTTTTTAGTTTTACTACTTTATAAATAATAAGCGTATACCATTGATACAATGACAAATCTTATCTTTTAAATAACAAATCTTATTTTATTATAACTATATATAAGGGTTTAATGATAATACACTAAATTACATTTTATCTTATTACAGTACAAATCATCATTTATATAATTTTTATTTTTAAATAATTATTATTAATTTATTATCAAGCGAAACTAATACCCTCTTTAAAACATATTTTTTTATTATTTGTTAAAATTTATTAAAAGATACAAGTTTTGGCTGGTCTCATACTATATTTAATGTTTTTTTCTTTATAAATTTTAATCAATAATAAAATATATGAGAATAGTGTTGTTATAATTTTTCTAACGATAAAAGTCAAGAAAGTTATCCTAAAGAATTGTAATTGATTTTCAATATAAAATAATACTATAATATATTATCATTCGAAAAAACTTAGGTACAGCTATAAATACTGATATTGTTTTTTAATTAAATTTAGAATTTCGTTTTAGTAATACATGATGACAATCAATAAATTATATTTATTTCACATATTTTATATGGAACTCCAAATTTGATTAGAAAACATCAATTTTTTATATAAAATAATAGGAATACGACTAGTGTTTATAAAATAATAAAACAATGGTTCATCTTAGTAGGGTTCGATCTCACGTGGAAGCAAAGCATACTGAATGATGAATACTATTATAATTTAATTAAGAGGACACGCATGCACATTCCCAAATTTCTAGAAATATGTCTTCCGAACGTTGTAGGGCAATTATGAATTTCGATTTGATTACATTTCCCAGATGGGCTAAAAGCCCGATGAGCTTCCCGTTGGTCATTTGTGGGCTTTTTCTTCATGTACTTTTCCTTACTCTTTCACGACAGTTTCTTTTAATACCTTTCAAGCGCTTAAAATAATTTAAAAATTTTTAATATATCTTCATCTTGTTTTGATCTATGGATCCGAAATATTCTTTTTAAGATAATATGATCTGATCAAGCGAGTTGGAATGCAATAACAGAACATAACTAATTGTATTTCAGATTAGTTGATTTGGAACATAAATATAATATTACGTTTCTAAATGAGTTAATTTGAAATATATCATGTCTTCTTATTGCATGTTGGATCACTTGATCCTGAATGAATACAATGTATTGAAGATCAATTGATCCGGAATATCAATTTTAAAGCATTTCAGATCAACTAATTCGAAACAACTTAAAATATATATTTTGGATCAGTTGTTCTGGAATATATGCTAATAAGTTAAAATAGGGTAAGGCTATATTGGGGTTTTTAATATTTTTTTTAAATGATGTGAGGGTGTAAACTCATTGAAATATCAAACATTTTAAATGATGTGTCAACACTTGAATTGATGTTGATGTATATGAAAGACTATTGTAATAAATCACGGTGAAACAATGTATAGCATTTCATAAAAAAATTTAAGTTTGATTTCTTTAATTAACTCCAACAAGTAATTGCTATCACTTTTCTGATTTATATTCAGGAGAGAGCACTATGACCTGACCCATTTTTATATTTGTTGAGCATACACAGTGGATGATTGGGTTCTTGAACTTTTGGCACAGAGGTGAGGTGCGCACTGTGAGAATAAGAATCTTACCATGGCACGTGTTTCTTGGGCTATACACATATGCATTGGCAATAGCAACAGCAGAAACTGGTTTGTTAGAGAAGTTAACATTCTTACAAACAAAGAGAAATGTACCAAAGCACAGCACTGAGTCCATGGTGGTTAATAGTTTAGGCTTGGGTCTTGCCTTACTCAGTGGCTTTGTTATTATGGCTGCTGTTTCGCCTAAGTATCACAGCAAAATTTTGTACTCGGATACAAGGTGTTTGTCATCTTAATAAAATGGATTGCATTGGAGGATGCTCTTAGAATCTCTTTGAGTAACCTTCTTTTACAAACACTTTTAGAAAAATAAAAAGGTCAAAAAGTTTTTCAATTTTTTAAAAAATGTGAGACTTTTTTTCAAGTTAATTTTAGCTGATATGTGAAAATTGTATCATAAAACTTCTTTAAAAGATGAGAGGAATTCTAAAAATTAGTTTTTTAAAAAGTCGAACATCATTTAAAATAAATTATGAAACAACTGTCTTTATTTTTTTTATTCACTTAGAAGTGTTTCGAGAAAAGATTATCGAGAAAAGATTTTTGTGATCATTAAGTTCACGTGTGTATATTTATTTAAGTCTCATATTAGAAGGGGTTTGTGTTTTGGAGGAAGTATGTTTGTTAGTTCAAAAGTGTTAACACTTAAGAGGTTTATTAGGCCATTAGTTAGTTATCATTACATCTGTACGTAATGCTCTAAAATTATTTATTATTTATATATCGAATTATTTGCTTAAAATAAAAATAAAAATGAGATGTTCAGTACCAATTATCAAAACTAGGTATGAAGAAAAAACAATTATCAAAACCAGATCCGGCTTAACGGTGATCTTACAACCATATATGTGTTCTTTTTCAACATATGACATTTTTTCTTTATAAAATTAATAGCAAATAATTTTGTTATTAATGGATCCAAAGTTGTAGCTTTAAAATTGTTTTATTCTTGAGCTAGCCCGAATTAAAAAAATATTAAAAAAATCTACTTATATTCATATTTTTTAGAATAACAATATTCAACGTCACGATGTTTTTTCAGCTTCATTTTTAAAGTGAAAAAAGAACATGATAAATGAAATTAAATTTCAAAGAAAAAAATTTTAAATCAAAGTAAAAATGCTTATTTTAAAGAAGAAATAAAACTATATATATTATACGTGTGTTCCGTTGATTAATCAAAATGCCTTCTTTTTCTAGTTTTTACAGTTAAGTATTAAATCTCGTGCTTTATTTCATGTATGTTCTATTTGATTTCTTTAATTTTTTGGATTTGGATCTGAATAAATAAAAATTTGAAATGGTCCACTGAATCCATGTTAGAAAGATATAGGAACTGAAAATTGGAAGAAAAGGAATTTTTTAAAAGTAAGAATTCAATTTGTGCCATTTAAATGAATTTTGACCTACTTTGGTACATAATTTGGAGAAGCATTTCATTGGAGACCTCTCTTCACAGCTAGGGAAAGCTTCCTTTTTTTTTGTTTCTTCACTACATAATGCATGTTTATAAATATGATTTCTTTGTAAATGACTTAATCTTCACCTTCATCCGAATTAGGATGTGGATCTCTCCATGACGTAGTATTTAAGAAGAAAAAAGACAATCTACCAAGTAGAATGGTATACAATGTGATTTAATTTTGTTTTTCAACAATGTTAAATGGATTGAGAAAAGTGTTGTTGCTTATTTGTGTGGATGTATGATATTAATGTTTCTATACTAAGTTGAGATAGGAAGAAAGTGGTGTATGTGATAGGAAGCATAGCATTAGAATATAATGAAGGATGAGTAGGAATAGAATAGAAAGTATTAGAATGAAGGAGGTTGAAGGGTGATGGGGGGGGAGGAGGAAGAGAGTTTACGGAGGGTGATGGAGATGCGTTTGGAAAGAGACAAGTGATGACCGCGCCAGATCTGAAAGAGAGGGGAGCGATTGATCTGGTGATTCCAAAGGTAGCGGGCTTCGCCGGACATGAGAAGGAGGGAACCAGGGGTGAGCAAAACGGGAACGGAAAGGTGAGTGTGGGTGTGAGTGAAGTGCATGACGCAATCGGAAAGGAAGGAGAGGATGGCGATGCCGTCGTCGAAGCGGAGCAGGTCCACGTGGGGGCAGATGCCTTCGCCGCCCTCATACACGTTCGCTATCATCTGGTCGAAGAGGGGTTCCCGCTGGGCCAGCTCCAGAGGCAACGGCGCTGGCTCATGGGCCTCCACCGACCTCCGAATGGATTGGGCCAGAGGGCTGGCCCACCAAGGCAGGTGCTCCACGCCGAAGCGCATGGCCTGGTTGATTGAGGCCTCCGGGAACCACTTCTCGCTTTCCATCGCGGATATTATCCGGGCTTGCCGCCCTGGAGACAAGAACTGCGGGCATACCCATAGCCCATTCACTTCCGGTATCGACTCCCACTTCCACTCGCGCTCGCTCTCACTCTCACTCTCACTCTCACTCTCGCTCTCAGAATCACATCCAAACACTTGCTCCAACACTTCTTTTACCTCCTTCCTCATCTTCTCTTTTTCCATACCTCCCACCACGCCTCAACCCTAATTGCTGTCAAGACCAAATACTTTTCAATCCCTTTTATTTTTATTTTTTTAAATACCTAAAACAATGCCCGTTAATCATTTTAATTTCTAATTTTTTTTTTTTTTTTACAACTTACAAGCAATAACCAATTTATATAAGATTACAATTACAATGTACCAAAAATAGACTGCATATGTATAAGTGGTGCTGTCTTAAATTGAAACTGAGCAGAATGAGAAGGGACTCAAGCTTAGCTATTTATTTGACCACGCCTCCATGTTTGATCAGCACGATTAGTGATATGGATGGACATGAGGGATACATACAGAGGCTACTCTATTGAGTTGGCAGAGAAGCACTTTCACAAAACTGTCCTATCTCACAGGTCAGTATTGTATTTCACTTCAAGTGTTTGAATGGGAGCTTCTTGTGTATGAGTAGTTCAAACATTTTGACTTTTGATTCACTTTAAACACAAATTTTATGTTTACCCACGACACTTCTTCAACCTTGGCCATAGCTCTCATTCTTATTAATTACGTGTTTGGAGACGTATATAGAATATTTTTTTGTGAAATTTATTGACTTGCAAGCTTTTGTGTTTTTAAGTGTGTACTGGATCAAAGTCTTCCACCGTAATCACCTCAGGTCGAGTTCATTTCGACTTAGACTTTACAAGTCTTGTATAGCATAAACACTATGTATTAATGAAATAGATCAACCTAAAATGGTGGTTAATTAGTTTAACCCTAATTAGTGTGTCACTAGACCTTTGCTAATCAAAGTTCATGCCTTAATCACCCCCAACCTATAAATACTAAGTAATCAGCAGGTAAAAGGGGAGGTTATTCTAATTACAGTACAATTAGCTCCAAGTTGTGCTTAACCAAAACTTAAACTAATTTGAACGTTAGAGTGACTTTTGCAAGCCACCCTTCAGTCACCTTACCTGCAGGAAGCAAAGGTTTAACACATCCAACCCAAACTTCACCACATCCTAACATTGACATTCATTTTGGAGACTAGAACATTGGCACCCACCATAGGGCCCAGTAGAACTTTTTCTTAGGCCACGTGATCACTACCAAAAGACAAGAAGCGACAAAGATCAGCCCCCAACAGATTGAAGAGGTTAGCTCTCAGCAAACCAAATGTGCCATTTCACCTAAAGAAATGTTCAACAACACAGCTCCAAGCACCATGATCGCTCAGCTTCAGGATGAGATGGAAAGAATGAGACATCGCAATAAGGAAGAGTCGGAAGCCCTTAGAAAGGATAATGAGGATATACGAAGTTGGCTGGTTCAATCCAAAGACAACACATATCGACCATCTAAAACTTAGACCTATCAGGAAGCTACTTCTCGCTCACAAACATAAAATGTCTTAGCTGCACAGTCACGACATCCATTCATGGGTAATATAATGGATGTTCCCTTTCCACTCAACTGGAAACTGCTTATGATATACCGATATGACGAAATAACTAATCATAATGAGCATTTGGATGTTTATGTAGCACAAGTAAGCCTATACACTATGGATGATGCAATCCTATGTAAGGTGTTCGCAACTTGGTTCACTAGACTTCCACCTAAATCCATTGATAGCTTCGAAGCTTTGATGATCAAGTTTGGGATACAATTCGTTACTCGTCGACCCCACCATCTTACTTCCATTGAGCTGGTGGGAATCAGACAAGAAAAGAAAAAACTCTTGAGAGCTTTTATGGACCGTTTTGGCAAGGTTGCCATGAGTGTTAGGAACCTCAATCCTGAGGTCGCACTGCACCACATGGTAACTGCGCTTCGACCTGGGAAGTTCGTGGATAGTTTGTGCAAGAAATCGGCCACAAGCTTAGATGAGCTAAGAAGGAGAACAACTAAGTATATGCAGATGGAAGAACTTGCTGAATTCCGAAATCAAACCAGAATCGAGCAGTCTGAGAGAGACTGAACTAAAGATAAAAAAGGTAAGAGAAAGAGAGACCCCGCTCGGGAATCAAGACCACCTTAGTTTACACATTATACCCCTTTAGTCACAAATAGAGCTAGAATACTCAAATAGACCCTTACTTCCAAGCTCATTGTGACTCCGAAGAAGTTCCCAATGCCACAGAATGTTGACCGCAGTAAGCATTGTCTGTATCATAAAAATTATGGGCATACCACCGATGATTTGGCAAGAAACAAAGGTAAGGACGTACAAAGATTGGCAAGAAACACAATGCATAATGGCAATTTGAGGTTTTTCCCATGCAAAATGACATGTTTCATTAATTTTACTAAAAAGAAAAAAGCAAAACCATGACCCCCCAAGTTTAACCGATTTTGAGACAAGTCTGACCAAGTTGCTCTGGTCAATTTGGTTCTGATGCATTCCTAATTCAAAGGACAACCCAAATTGGTTATATGGTCTGACCGATCAAATTGATAGGTCTGAGCTGAGTTTTAGAGCATGACATTTATCATCGTTAAGTTCTTCCCACATAACATTCATGTCTTTACCACCAATGTGATGCCCAAGCAAAACATCTTTCGAATATTCTAGTTTCTTCAATATCCACAATGCCTCAAATTAAGACCATTTGTCTTCAATAACTTTCTATTCACTCTCACAACCTTCATACTCTAGTTCGATCATCTTTGTTAAACTTATCCCATGATGCACCACACACTTTAAATATTTTTCCATATTGACAACCTAGGAAGGAAATACAATAACATGTCACAGTAAAAAAATGAAACATAAAAAGAAAACCACAAAAAAAAAACAACAAAGTTAACAAACCTAAACCAAAAAACCCTTTATTCTCATGTTTGCCAAACTTTGTGTCAAATAGAAGGAAGTTTGTTAAATAATATATATAACAAGGATTGAAAACTAAAATAAGGCATTAAAAAACAATGTCATTCTACCATTTTTGCTATAGACACATCTGACTCAATTCATTCTGTTAAGTAATTTAACGTTTTAGCTTAAAATGGACCAAAACGAAACACTTTAATTAAAAACATAAAGGACCATAATGGAACTTCAAAAACTTTATATACCAAAATGAAGAAGTCCAAACATAATGGACTAAAAGTAATATTTAGCCATCAATTTTATAAAAATAATTAGGAACTAACTAATATTATATAAAAAAGATAAATTTGTTTTATTACATGTATAAAATTAATTAAATTTAATTGTATTTTTGTCACCTAATTAGACTCATAAAAAGTATGCAAAATTAGTCTCTCCATATACAATTGTGCTGATAGGATTCTTTAAAAATTTGAGAGATATGTTAAAGTATGTTTGTTTCTAATCATAAAAAGTTATTGCGAGGAATGTGACATTCCCATGTTTGTTAGAAGTTATGAAAAAAGTATTCTTCGGGTATATGTAGTAGACATGTTTTGTTCACTCTCTCTTCCAATAAAAAGGTGAGAATCTTCTATTCCCATGGGAACAAAAGTTATTTTCTAAAATAACTTCTCACTTTCACTATATTCTATTTTATTTTTTTATTTATTTCATAAATTAAAACTAATTTTATAAATATTGTAAGGAATGAGAAACCTTTAACAAACATATTTAATGGAATAACATTTCAAGGAATGTCATTCCTAAAAATATAATTGAATTTAGGAAACAAATGCCCATAAGAAGTCATCAAAAGCAGACAAGATATCAATATATCTTTACGTGATAAGGTACTAGAAGCTTAAGAAGCCCTTTAATATAGACTAGAAGGTACTTTAGACAAGAAGATCCAAGTTTCTTATAAGAAGACCAATCAATCAGTAGAACATCTAATGATTATAAAAACTAAAAGACTGAAATAATCAAGTAGAGACCAAAGAATCAAAGTGTGAAGTCAAGTTAAAGTCAAAAAAGCAAAAGGTCAATATAAGAAGTTCATTGTAATAGTTGAACCATAAGTAGATGAAGACACATTAGGAGGTCCACCTAAGAAGATCTACATTGAGCGTTGTGACATCAAAAGATTCAAAGCTTTCACCAGATGATCTTATCCTTAAGAGATAGAAGACTTTGTTGTGTACAAAAGCTTTGTTTAATCAAATGCAAAAGTCTTTCCTATTGTACAATGTTTTCATGAGCAAGCATAAAAGCTTCCTATCTTGAGAAGTAGAAGTTGCGGCTGATGAAGCACAATTGCAGAAAAAGTTGGTTTGACTTTTTGATTTGCGTGTATTTGTTTGATATGAATCCAAAATTATTTCTCATCATCTTGTACACTATTTTAAACGAAAACTTTATCTAAACAAGTAGAGCTAAAGATCATAAGCAAGAAACAAGAGAAGTTTATGAACTATAACAAAGATTCAAGCTCTAAGTAAGAAGACTTTGTTTTAAGCTCAAAGAAAACATAAAAAACAGAGCAAGATAAAGAATGATTGAAAGTTTCTCTGTCTTATAATATAATCTTATATTTGTTATAAGTTAACTTTTACCCAGATTATCATTGATCAATTGTGACATAATAATGAAAATTCAAAATTGTGCATATGGAGTTGACCAAGAGTGAGAAGCAAATTATGAAAGTTGAGAGATCTATTCAAAATATGATGCCTCTGACATTGTCACAAACTATAAAACCATCAATCAGAACAAGTTGATATAAAGTTGATTAATGATGCTCAATACAAAATATTAGTGTGATATTTTTTAACTTAAAAGTAGAATAATGTAAAAAAATAAAAAAAGTGAAGTTATTTGTAATTAAATAAACTTTGAAATTATGCATATTTAATTTGTTCAAAATATTATTTTATCAAACCTATTTCATCCATAGATCAATATCCGGTTTGATTTAGAAAACTTTGTTATCGAGGATTTACTTAAAAAAATAGCGTTAAGAACACATTGATATAGAAAATTATTTAATAACAAATATAACTGTTTTTTTAATAAATTTCAATGGGATTAATATATTTAAACTCTAGTGGTGAGTGGTGACATTTCAGGCTGATTGACCCAAGTGAGTTTATTTTTTAAAAAAATTACCAGTATGAGTCTGCTTTGAAAAATATTACCAGCATGGGTCTGTTTTGGGTGGTTGACTCGGTCAAACCGCAACTCTGAATTGCGGTTTCGTTGTCACGTCAGCAAAGTGATTACGTGGAAGCCAGCGTGGAAAAACGACTACGAAACCGCAAGTGGGAATTGTAGTTTGACTAAAAACACAGAAAACGATGCCTGTAAAACCACAAGTCGCATCTGCGGTTTCAATTAAATATTATTTTTATCATAAACCGCAAGTGCGAACTGCGGTTTATGTTAAATATAATATTTAAATATCATCAAAGTGGCTGTGGTTTAATGGTGAGAATTTGATGTTGTAGTTGTGGAGACCTGGGCTCGAATCCCAGCAGCGATACATAAAACCGTAAGTCGCATCTGCGGTTTGAATTAAATATTATTTTTATCATAAACCGCAAGTGCGAACTGCGGTTTATGTTAAATATAATATTTAAATATCATCAAAGTGGTTGTAGTTTAATGGTGAGAATTTTATGTTGTAGTTGTGGAGACCTGGGCTCGAGTCCCAGCAGCCACACATTGTTTTAATTGATGTCGGATTTAAATCACATGACTTATTTTTTTCACTTTTATAGGATAAAAAAGTAAGCCAGGTGATTTTAATTAAAACAGTGTGTGGCTACTGG
The DNA here is from genome assembly GCA_037954015.1 of Psophocarpus tetragonolobus. Lineage (NCBI taxonomy): Eukaryota > Viridiplantae > Streptophyta > Magnoliopsida > Fabales > Fabaceae > Psophocarpus > Psophocarpus tetragonolobus. The sequence continues at coordinate 95,261,778 of CM075689.1, read as the reverse complement.
GATTCAAGCCCAGGTCTCTACGACCACAGCGTGAAATTCTCACCACTAAACTACAGTCACTTTCATGATATTTAAATATTATATTTAACATAAACCGCAGCAGTTCGCACTTGCGGTTTATGATAAAAATAATATTTAATTGAAACCGCAGATGCGACTTGCGGTTTTAGAGGCATCGTTTTCTGTGTTTTCAGTCAAACCGCAATTTCCACTTGCGGTTTCATAGTCATTTTTCCACGCTGGCTTCCACGTAATCACTTTGCTGACGTGACAACGAAACCGTAATTCAGAGTTGCGGTTTGACCGAGTCAACCACCCAAAACAGACCCATGCTGGTAATATTTTTCAAAACAGACCCATACTGATAATTTTTTTAAAAAATAAACCCACTTGGGTCAATCAGCCGACATTTCATGCTAAAAAACAATTGTTAAAAAAAAAACAAAAAGACAACAAAGAAATATTCCGTAGCAGTTTTGAAAGGCGAAAAACTGAATTTATTATTTTGGTAGTCATTGGGTGCAGCTGCCAGGGTGGTGACCGTCGGCACTGTGTTCTTAGGCTATCCCATCTCACTTTTCTCCTCTCCCTCTCTCTACCCAGTCCAACGCACTGTTTCACTGTTCCCTTTCGTTGCATCTTCCTCAACCCTTACCCTTACCCTAACCCTAACCCTAATTTTCATCTACCCGCCAAAATGTGGTCCGCGACATCCTCCCCTTCGTTCTTCCTCTTCCTTCCCTCCACCCCTTCCCTCCGCCCCCTCCCTCGCCGCCCCCTCTGCCCCTCCCTCTCTTGGGCCACCTCGCCAGACCCACCCGACAACTTCCATGGTTGGGCCCTCCCCGACGCCCCGCCCCGACTCAACAACAATAAAGGTACCATCTTTAGGCCCTTCAACATTTCATTGCATGTTTGGTCAAGCTACTTGGAGGAAGAATTTTATTTATACTCAATTCTACTCCTAACTTGCATTTATGATAAAAACATTCAAACATAAATCACTCATCTCAAAATCAATTTTGTTAAAACAATTCCATTCTAAATTTTAGTAACGCTCATTACTTGTGTTGTGTTTCGATGACCGTTCATATAATTGATTACGAAGAATATTCATTTTTAAGTGATGCCCCACATGTTTGGGTGATTTTGATTAGAATTGTTTTTGAAGTAAAAATCGGTATTTTTTTCAATGCAATGCAGAAGCTACTTAAAATTGTTGCTTTGGTTATGGGTGCACTTGGACAAACCTATTTTTTTAAAAAGCACTTTAATAAAATATAAGAAGCTTTTTTAGTTTGTTTGAATAAACTGCTTAAAATAAACAATTTTCTGCTTGTTTTAATAAGCAAAATCCTACCCCTTCATTAAAAAAGGGTCTATGCTAAAAAGCGCTTATTACCCAAATGCACCTATCTAAAATCAATTCTGAAACGTGGGACCAAACGTGCACTATATTTCATATGATGTGAGCTTGTGTTGTGTCATTGACTTATAATGTGTACAGTGTAGTGTATAGTCGTTGTGTTTTCCTTCTTAATCAATTCTGAACTCTTTTCCAACAAGAAACCAAACATGTAAAAAGTTATCTAAAATCAATTCTGAACTCAGATGTTATAAAACATGGAACCAACCACAAACTACATTTCCTATGATGTGAACTTATGTTGTGTCATTGACTCATCGTGTGTAGTTGCAGGGTTTCCTTATTTTTCTGTTGCGGGCTTTGGCACTTCAGTAGCACTTATGCTTGCTGTGTTTGCTGCCTCCAGGAATGGTATGTGTAGGTGTGTTGTTTAAGCTTGGGGTGTGTCACTTTTTAACTTGAGGTTGCCTTGTGTGTTGGTGGTAATGTGGTGTGTGTTTAGGTTTTAATTTTCGATTCCCGAGGCCCATAAATGGGATGTGGGGTGCTGTGGAGACTCAACGTGATCAAAATGACACTCCGGAGTTTGATGTATCTGGTGGGAGCAAGTCGGTGTCCGAGGCCGATTTGGGTAACAACGTTGCCATTACACGGCCGGGTAAATATTTGGTGCTATGCTAATTTTGATATTTTGTGTTTAATCAGTGTTTATGATTTATGATATTGTGAGTAATGTACTTAGTCTTGATGAAATTATGAAGCCAGTTTGAATTTTGAAATTACAAAAGTCTCTTGGTTCTTGAAGTTATCAAACTATAACAAACATAATGACTAAATGATTAACTGTCGGTGATTTTAGGAACTATTTGTTTTTTTTTTTGTGTGTAAATCGTGAATTGGTGTTTAAGCATAGGGTTTATTATATTATTTTTATTATTATCAATAGTAATACATCTATTTAGTCTCTGAAATTATGAGCTTGAACTATGAAGCCTGGATATTCCAAAATAGCAGAAGTACCCGTGTTGGACACCAATATTGCCATGATATGCTTGGATTGGCTGGGATATGACTTGGATACAACTTACCATGAAGGAACACGACTCAAGATTTATTGTGATATAGCTCCAATATGGCTTGAGCCATTTTTTTTTATTTTTTTAAAATTATTTTAATTTTAATATTTTAAATTAAAAAATTAAAATTAGAAAAGAGTAGCAAATACTTGTTTTAAATTAAAATATTTTAAATTATAATATTTTAAATTATAATATTTTAAATTATAATATTTTAAAACTTTTAACTACTAACTAGTAATGATACTTTTGTATGGGCGATTATATATAGTCAAAACTTGTTTTGAGTTTGTCCAAGATACCACAGTAGTCATAGCCAATAGCAAATAGTGGCTGCCTCCCAAAAATGCTTAGCGAGATAGCGGTAGCTGGATAACTGTTATTTCAATCCTAAATACATTTAAATAAAAAATATATAACAGCAAAGTCTAACAATTATATTTCCCTTAACAAAAAATGACGCTTATATTTCCCTTAACAACAAATGTTGCATAAAAAACAAAATATGATATAGTCATTGCTTGCACATACAAAACAACAAAGAACTAGCAAATTTAATCGTAAAACATTAAGTCTCTAAAGCTTAAAGGTTAGAGCCAATATACTAAACAACAAAGTGAACAAACAACTTAGCAAAGTCAATATCTATATTTCATTATCTTCAATTGCAAAGTCAAGCATTGCATCTTCATCTTCGTCACTTGCACTATTTTAGATTTGTTCTTCTTCGTCACGTCCAATTTTATCACCAATTTGCCTAGAAGTAGAAGCTAGAACAATATCTTTTCTAGCCCTTGTATGTTGCCTAGTGTACGTAATAGGCTCTCCAATCCTAGTTGCAGTTGTCACATCTTCCCAAGTTAAATCATCAAACGCTAATTTATCAGCTTCTTCATTTTCATTTGTCATTTCTCCCAATAGCCATTCATTACTTTCAACAACCCCATTCAAGACAATGGAATCTCTTACGTCTTTACAATCAAAACGCTCCTTAAGTGTTTGGTTATATTTGATATATACCAAATCTTGCAACCTTTGATGTTCAAGCCTATTTCTCTTTAGAGGGAACCTATATATATAAAAAAAGTGTCCTCAACACTTTCTTATTAAAATTCTTTAATAAGTAATAGTTTAATAAATTACTTACATGCTAAAAAATGCTCCAATTCCTTTCACATCCAGATGAGGTACATATGAAGCTCAACACTTTACTGGCTATCTTTTGCAAATTGGGAACTGATGATCCAAAGTTCTTCCACCATTCAGTTACAAAGACATTTAATCATTTATACAACAAGTCAATAACTAAGTAAAATGTAAAATAAGGTACCAGTCCAAAACAACAAAAAATATTTGTCTCACTGCCACAGATATGCCCATTTGGTTACCATCTCTTCTATAAACTGGCAACTCAGAATTTTTCGCATCTTCCTCCTTTGGAGTTGCAGATAACCTATCAATACACTAATGCAACCCATTCATCACTTCATCATCCTTTTCAATATTTGGATTGCCATAAAAGTAGAGGATTGAGATAATGGCCTACTACATGCAATGGATGGTGAAGTTGGCTGTCTCATCTTCTATCAATTATATCTATCACCTCCTTGTACTTCTCCTTGTTGCCATTGAATCCATTTTGGATAACTTCTTTTGCTCTATCCATAGCCTTATATAAAAAAACCCATAGCAGGTTTCTTCTCATTATCCACTAGCCTCAAAACTTGCACAATGGGACCCATAGCCTTGAGGGTATAAATCACATTAGCCCAAAATGTTGGTATGAGCACTTTGTTGGTTGTTCTTTTTCCTTTAGTTTCCTTTGCTGCCTTTGATTTCAACCAATCATCAGAAATAAACATCTTTCTCAAATTGTTCTTTTCATTGTGCAACCTTTGTAAGGTGAGGAAGGTTGTGGCAAACCTTGTCACTCCATATCTAATCAATTCAGTTTTATTAGTAAACCTCCTCATAGTATTCAATGCCAATGAGTGATTATAAATGTAAACCCACAAGTTTAATCCCCCTTTGGATTGTCTTCTTCACTTGTGGTATCTTTCCAATGTCTTCTAACATTAGATCAAGACAATGAGCAACACATGGTGTCCAAAATAAATTTGGTCTTTTGGCTTGCAATAACTTACCTAAAAAACCAAATTAAATAAACTAAATTAATAAATCATAAATGTTCACAATGTTGTCCAACCAATTCAGTATCTTACCTGCCAATTTGAAGTCGCTTCCATCGTCAATGATCACTTGAACAATGTTACTCTCTCCTACCACTTCAACAAAATTATCCAATAACACAAACACTTTTTCCCCGGTCTTCATGTAAGAGGATGCATCAACCCTCTTAACAAACATAGAACCAAATGGACAGTTGACTAAGAAGTTAATCAAAGTTCGACCCTTCTTATTGGTCCAACCATATGACATAATTGTGCAGTCAAAATTTTCTCTTTCAATCAAATGATTTTTCATTAGATCTTTTGTGTACTCAAGCTCTTTCTTGAGTAGGGGAACTCTACATTCATGATAGAATGAGATCTTCAAATGCTTGCCATAATTACCAACTACTTCAATCATGTACTTGAAACTTTTTGATCTCACAACACTAAAGAGTAGTGGAGGGTTTGATATGATTCATGTAAATGATTCACAATTTGTCTATTTATGTCAAATGAATTATATGGTATTAAAAGACTGCAATTTTAATTTGTTATAAATTTTATATCAAGTATTGTAGTTATATATAATTTTTAGTAATGTATCCGAGACATGTTGTATACTTAATTTTTAAAAATTTGCTTTATCCCAGTATTCATGTCATGTGATACCCTGTGTTGTGTCCTGCATCTGGACTTCATAGAGCATGGATTAATTTGTTTCTGAATTTACCAAACTAGCGATATCATTTTGGATCATGAAATTGCAAACATAATAACTAAATGGTCAATGATATTTCTGGGCTAAATTGAATGGTACTTGTGAGTTTAGGGACTAATTTGGTGTATTATTCTGATTGCTTCTGGAAATCTTCTTGTTGTTTTTTTTCTTTTCATATCAGTAGCTGTAGAGAAGCCTGAGCGTGTTGTGATTCCGGTTTCTGTGGATTCTACCCAAGAAGAAGCCTTGTCAGTCCTGAAGTCACTAAAGGTTTGTTTCTTGAAGCATGGTTTTTAAATAGAATCAGAGAAACTAGTAGTATCTTCCTATGCGGTGTTAAACTGTTGATGGTCAGTAGAACTTGAAGATCACTGTCTTTTATAATAATTGGATTACTACTATTCATGGGAAACCTGGAAGGATTTGATGCTTGAACCTTGTCTCTCTACCTTATCTACTTCAATGTACTGGTAGTTAGTATGATGTATGACACTGCTCCTGTCCGTGTTATACTCAATGCTCCATCTTAAGTTTGAATACCAAAGATAAGCTAGAACTGAGATTGAGAGTAAGAGAAATGTTAATGTGGAAGGTATAAGACTATAAGCATGTGCATTTTGGTTTTAGTTATAAAGGCTGATGATGATGATAAAATTTGATTTAGCATGCCTCTTGGAACTGGAAGCTTTAGTATTTCATTTATTCTATGATCTATAGTGTACTTAAATTTCTGATCCTTGCATGGAAATATAATTTGCTTTTGTAGTTTATTCTAGCTTGTGTTTTCCATTGTGTAATGTAGCACTGAAACTATGTGCTGTTTTTTGGGCCCTTAGGAAGAGTTGTAGGCTTGACAATTGTTGGTTTTTGCTGATATGTCTAGATAATTGAAGATGATGTGGAAGCTAATGAATTGTGCACCAGAAGAGAATTTGCTAGATGGCTAGTTAAATTGAATTCTTCATTGGAAAGGTGAGTAGTTCCTGATACATCATACATGTAACTTTGTGGTCAGGAAATGAATGAGCTAAAAACGTGTAGCTTTGCCTGGTTTCCATTGAAAATGGGTTTCCTTGTCTTCCAGGAATCCTAAACACAGGATTGCTCCTAAAGTATCACTTTCTGGATCAGTAGTTACTGCATTTGATGATATTGATATTGATGACCCAGATTTTAGATCCATTCAAGGTAAAATTATTGGAACATTACTTCAATCTGTAATTTTATCTTTCACATGCAGAAATTTGAATGTTTGTTTTTCATTTGACTAGTCTTAGCAGAAACCGGTGTGATCCCCAGCAAATTATCTTTGAATAACAGTTTCAATTATGGTGAATTTGACACTCAAGAAAGCATACATTTTTTTCCTGATAGGTATATTTGTATTCCTTACATCTAAATTACTTAATCAAAGTTCATTTTACTGAATTGAATCTGTGTGCACTACAGATTCATCTCACGACAAGATCTAATAGACTGGAGAGCTCAGTTGGAGTATGACTTTTTCTATGGGGTAGTTGACCAGGTAAGCACTTTTCAGAAGTTAGGTATTTGGGTAGTTTTCAAATATTCATGATGAAAAGTTCCACCTTTCTTTCAGCTCTTAATATCTGACTTTTTTACAGTCCAGATGTCAATTAAAAAAGCAGGTTATATGGATGTGAAGGAGACCACTTCTCCAGCAGTTTATGTGGACATGTTGGCCGGCGACAGAAGTATACTTAGAAAAGTTTTTGGTATCACCTCTCAGGCTTTTCCCCTATGCATTGATGTCTATTTTATTTTATCAAACACATAAAATTTCCCTACACATTTCTACCTGAAATTTCTTGTTTTCAAAGACTGTAAAACTTGGATAGTTTGGGACATACGATAATTCAGAAATATTTCATTTCATTGTAATGTATTGTAAATTGAAATAATAGTTTATGATATTTGGTATGGTTATGAAGTGGTAGGTCACGAAGTGTAGGTTGTTTGATGTCAAAATGTAGAAAAAAATGTACCAGTAGAAGCATAAATTGCATAATGAAATGAGAAACTAAATTAGGCTCAGGATTTTCGGTGTCCATATCATGCTTATACCATGATCAGCAGGCCAAGTTAATGAATGACTAATGAGGCTTGTTATTTTATTTTAAAGATCTGATTATCGCTTTGTATCTATGAATGCCTTGACGAAGAATGATCATTTGAGAAATCTACTGTGAACTTATTGTTACAGGACAGAGCAAGCGGTTTCAGCCAAACAAACCTTCAACAAAAGCACAAGCGGTGGTGGCTTTGGCAAGTGGCAGGATGAAGGAAGCAATATATTCTGAGTTGTCAAGCATAGAAGCCGAGAATTCTTCCAGGCAGGCAGAGGCAGAAGAGATTAGGTCTGAGTTGCTTAGCCGAGGAGACATACAGAGGTTTTGGGATGGGAAGCTTAATGAAGAGAAAAACCGTGGTATTGATGTGGAGAGGCTCTATCATATAGAAGTAAAGAATTTGGAAGAAGAGGAGGTCAATCAAGATAAGATAAATGCTGAGTGTTTAAAAGAAAAGGCAGCAATGGATTGTCAGAAGCAGCTGCTACTTAGCATAAAGAAAGAAGTTGATGAGATATCTGAAAAAGTTGCATCAGAAAGAGTCATATATTTAGATGAAAGACATGTTGTACAAAAGTTGCTTGAAGATTTAAAATTCAAGCTTGAAGAATTGCTCGACACCAAATCCACACTGGAAGCTGAAAAAGAAGCTCTTCAGATTCTTAGGTAATTTATAACTTACCCTTGTTGGTCACTTAGTCTTGTTGTGGCATGTTTTTTATATTTGTTACTCCCTTTGTTCTCAATTTTAAAAAAATACACAACTTTGGTCTATAAGCAAATTTAACTAATTTGATCTTATTTAATATAACATCTCCAAAATACCCCTCATTTAATTGAGCTTTAAATTCTAGACTTCCAGTAACTTCTTAATATTAAGTTCCTATGAAAGGTAGTTTAGGAAAAAATTATTTGTTTTATAGAGATTGATAAAATTATTGTTTTCTTCTTATATAGGAACCACGTAGTATTCTTTAATTTATGTCAACACAGCTATCCATTTTGATTTATGACTTTCCCAAATCACAATTTTAAAATTGGTAGTTAGCTATTTGGTGTCAAATAGGGCACTTTTTTCTTAAGGTCAATTCAATTTGGCACCCAGAAATTTGAAAAGTTAATTTGGTGTAAATCTTTGGATATTTATTTTCCAAATATATGTTTGTCTGAAAACCAATATTTTGAGATGGAGTCATGGTTCCCAGTCAGAATTTGGGAGGACAAGACTGTTCATTTTTACTGTTTTAATTTTATCTTGGGAAGTCCACTATTGTAGAAAGTAGAAGCTGTCTGATTGAGAATCAGTGACACGATTTTCTATTTACTACAATAACCATACTGCCGCATACAAGCATTTCCAGACTTAGGTTAACTACATGGGTCAATCGATACCATCAGGTTCTTTCAATAGCCGAAATTTCAGTAAAACCATTTAACATACACTGTTTTTAATTATTTGAGCTCTTTTGTTCCTGTGCATCTAAATTGTTTGCTTTTGGTTCAATCATGTTCCTGTAGTATAGGTATTTCTTTTACTATTGTCTTTGGTTCCATTTATATGCATAAGCATGACCAATTATAGAAAGTTGTGGAGTGATTCTGGTGCAGGAATTTTGAAGGACATGAGTTAGATTCCTGACAATTATAGTCATATTTAAATAGTACTTGATCCTCTTATGTAATTATGTTGGAAGAATAGCCTGCAGTCAGTGCAGTGTTAGAAAATTATGATTTGATGTACAAAATAAAATTATTTTTACCCAGGTCCACCTGCTAGAAATTGTGTGATTGAATTTGGAGTTATTAGTTGAGTCTAATGAAGAATGCAAATGTTGCAGATCTTGGGTGGAGGACGAGGCAAAGAGAAGCCAAGCTCGAGCAGCTGTTCTCGAAGAGGTAGGGCGAAGATGGAAATGGGGCGACCAAGCTTGAATGGGGACAGGTCAATGTAAATTAACATATCTGCATATTTACTAAGAGCATAAATCCTTTTAGGCTACCATGACCCATTTGGTACTATGGTCTTTTGGGAGAGAGGAAAGAATCAAGGGTGAATGATGAACCTCATCCTTGGTTGGTATATACACATTCAGAAAGGAAAAATATTGATGTGAGTGGGTTTAATTTATGTGGTCCTCAAAGATTTTCCACCCCTCTCGTGAGTCAGATTGGGAGGGAGGAGGAAACGCAGCCAGTCTTGTCTTATCTATTCAAAGTTGTGTGGATCCTGTTTAGCGCTACTTTATGTTTTGGAAGCTTTACGAAATTCCCTTACTAGCATGTCAACAGTGACACTGTGACAAGTGTTGCATATGATAGGAAGTGGAATCAGTCCAAAATACTGGACATCTATATAGTAGACATCCATTTTTTGTTCTCCAGTGCAGACTATTTTATTCGAGTTTCTTTCTGTTTTTGTTACAGTGGTTAAACTGTGATGAATAAGATCAACCTTTAGTCTGTTCTATGGCTTCCTTAACTTTTGAAATACTGACAGCAAAGAAATAAGATTTATATTATTTATGAGAAAAATGCTCACAGACAATATAAAAAGTTTTAGATCAATGCTTTAAAAGTTATATAAATGATAATGCTTTAAAAGTTATATAAATGATAACTTGTGACTATTAATATTAATAGTGTAAAAGTGCATGAACATTAAACTCATTATTTATACATGTTTTATGTTTGGATTTTTTTATCAATTTGTTTGTGCTTGGTTTTACTCAATTTTAATATATGTTAAAGATTGTTCCTTCCACTAGAGAAAACATATCACTCTAATCAAGACTAAAACTTGTTGAAGTATATCTATTGGGAAATAGCTCATTCGGTTAAGTTGATAATTTCACCTTCATAGTGTATACCCATCAAATACTATATACACTCATTTGAAGCAGAAGGAATTAAGTGTCACATTTCATTTTGCATAAGATGGTTTATCTCATCAAATTTTGTTTTCCCCATCATTAAAGAGAAATGGGATAGAATAAACATGACAATGGGGAGGGTCGAGGGTAAATTTGGTTCCTCAATAAACACTCTTTGGAGAAAAGAAATTAACAGTTTGTTTAGTATAATTCCTGTAGCCAGGAGTTGCGAAGAAAATTAGTTGCTTCGATGCTTATTTCACTCTACTTTAATTCTAATGTTTTTACGCAGTTTCTTTTCTTTTCATTTCACTTAATAAAAAAAAATGTCAGATGTCACTTTACATAAGATTGGTTAATGGTTATTTCGTCAAATTATTTTTTTCCTATCCTTAAAGAGAAAGTGGTGTTGCCACTTTAGAAGTGGGATAGAATAAGCTGTGTTTTAAAAATTAGACCTATTATTGATTTAGTGAAGCTATTAGGTTAATGGGCTGGTGGTTAGACCAATAAGTCATCGATTGAATTATATGTATTGGTACAAATTATATGAATTGATATATAAAGTATATTTTTAGTATAAACCAAATGTATTATTTCTCGAAGACAATTTTGTCAACTTGTACAGATTTTCAATTCAAAACCATTGTTTAAACTAAAATAACTTTGTATCATGATACAAAATGAAACATCAAGACTAGGTTGGCTAGTTTTGATATATAAATATAAAAGTATATAATTTTAACCAGACATGTAAAACACAAATTTAAATTATAATATTATGAAATAGTACCTCCTTTTAATAAATAGATTTGCACCATAGAAAAAAATCTTATAATACTTGAACATCTCTACTGCACCTATTATCATGTGACAACTAGCAATTCGGCATTCAGGATATTTTTTCCACCAATTGTTTGTGACTATTCTAAGATTAAATTTAATTCTTTTCTTCTATTGTTCTATTCGATGTTCTTTCTTTCCTATTATTTGTGAGGAATGGGTTTTCTCTGTTTAAATAATTTATTTCTATAATTTCCTATTTAATTTTAAAATTCATATCTAATCAAATAAAATATTCAATCTTTATTAATAATAAAAAAATCTATGTATTTTATTTATAAAAACAGTATTAGTTATGAATGAAAAAACAACTATTTAATGCAAGAGAAATGGTATAACTTAACCTGAAAAAGAATTATTCTTAAAAGCTTTCTCCTTTTAGAATAATTAGTAACTCAATTAGGGCTTAAATATGTATATATTTAAAACTATTACATATAATTTTAAATATATCAAAGTTTTAAAGTATTTTGTTTTATTTCGCTTATAGTAGAGTGAAGTAATATTTTAGTTCATGAAAGTTATAAGGATTGACACTTATATTTCTGAAAGAAATTTTTATGCAAGCTTTTAACGATTCTTTTGATAGTTTTTTAAAATACTTGAAAAAATGACTTAGATAACATTTAAAGACCAATTTACATAAAACAGAAACATTAGGAATTAATTTGTTAGAAATTATATTTTACTCTTTATAATATGAAATTATTATATCAAAATATTAAATAGATAAGTGTAAGAGTTTTATTTAAAAGTAACAAATTATAATTTGTATGACTTTTAAGATAATTATTTAAAAGTCAACAAATAATGAATTGTGATAGATAATAATATAAAGTTACTTTACATTACCCGTGGATAATTTTTTTAAAATGTAATGTGTATATCGTTTTTTATTACACTTAAATGAACAAATAGCTTCACATAGGTTTAATAGGTTTTTTCCTAAGCTTAAGTCTAACCTATTTAATTAAATAATTTTCTTAAAATGTAAATCTAACTTTTTTTTTATTACATACGCTAGGTCATAGGTCCCTATGGGAAACCTGAGATATTCTCACCCTAGTGAAAGGAAATATTTATAAATAACTTCTCAAATTCTCCAAAAAGAATACAAATACATACAATATATAATTAAAATAAAGAAACAAAAAATAATTCTTTATAAAAATTATAAACTTCCTTAAAAAGAAGACGAACAATTTCTTCAAAATTGCGCTTATGAAAAAGGACAGAAGGGACCATTATTTTGTCTAAATTTCATAATTTTTTAAAATAATAATAATAATAATAGTAATAGTAATGATATGTTTTAGTATAGGATTAATTGTATTTGAACCTATTCATGGTTTTGGTTACTTTGGTTTTGGGGAAAAAGAAATCAAACTAATTAATTTAAGTTAATTTGAATTGTTGAATTTTTTTCCTCTTGATTTAAACCTGAACTAATGATAATTAAATTGGTTCAATTTGGATAAAAAAACAAGAAAAAAAATATCAATTTTTTTATAAATTATAAATTTTGTACCTCAAACTAATCAAATTTATTAATCTACTAATTTCATAATTTTATAACAAATATCAAGTGTTTCACATATATAAAATTAGTCAAATTAAACTATTAAAACAACTCAATATAATACAAACAAAAAATTACATATATTTAAAGTAACTCAATAGAAGTAAAGTTAACAACCTTATACAAGTAAAGTTAACAGCACAATCCAACTAAAGTTCAACATATTTAAAGTTATATAATATAAATTACTAAGTTAAAAATATAAAATAAAAATTATATATCTTCTATTTGGTTCAAGTTAGGTTAAAGTTTTAAAGTATCGAAATCACAAATTGAACTAAACATAGTTAGTTCTACTTGATTTGATTTGAGCCAAATCAGATCAAATAAAAACTTCAAACTAAATTAAGTTATTCAATTCGGATTGTCAGATTGACCCACATTGACAAACATTCTTAGTTGAACATCTATATTCTCCATATGATAGTCTAATGGATCATTAAATTGGTTCATTTTGACATATTTATCGTAGATTTATTCCCAACACTTTACATACTGCTTGTGACACCGGTCTTTTCATTTTGTTTATAAGTATTTCTATATTATTTTATTCTTATTGTATTTTTTTTATATTCTAGAATGAGTTATTTGAAATACAATTCAAAATATATTTTTTTAGATTATATAATAGCTATTCTGTAATGTGTTTTTTATATTTAATAATGGGTGCTTCGTAATGTTATTCAAATTTGTGTTTCTTGCATTTTGAAATGGATATTCTATAATATATTTTTTAGAATTTCAATTGAATGTTCCGTAATGTATATTTAACATTCTAGAAATGAGTGTTCCCTAATGTAATTTTCAATCTTAAAATAGACATTGCGTGATATAATCATGTGTAGTTCTTGTGAAAATCATAAAAATGGTTTAGAATTTAACATTTAAAAGAAATGGTGTAAGAAACTACAGAGATGCACGAAGAAAACCCTATCTATTTTCCACCAAACGTGAACACTTGAAGTAGATATTTACGTTCTTAAAACTTAAAAAAAGGTAAAATTTCAATTTTTATACTGAATTTATCGTGCAAGTAAGAATCTTTATATTTTATAATAAAGGAATAGAATGTTAACACAAATGAAATCTTGTGGTCTGTGTTCGTGAACCATATAGCCACGAGTTTTGGATTGATATATTTTGGCCCCAACTGCATGTGGAGCACACGAAATTAATGTTATGGATTATCACTCCTTCTCTTAATGCTTCTTCGATTAAAATTCTATAATCTATATTTATATTCCTAAAAATGTTCCTTATAAAAAATATACAAAAAATATTGTAACTTTATTTATGCCCACTCTCAAAATGACCCTTATTTTATCTATATTAGTGTATTATATATGAAAAATAGGTGATGTATTCTGTAATATATTTTATACTATCGATGAATTATAATTCATAATTTATAATAATTTTATTATAAATTTTATAATAAATATTTTAAAAATTATAAATAATTAATTATAATTAAATGATAAAATAAAATTGTTTTACATGGTGGAACCTTGATCTTAGAGTTTAAACCTTATATGGAGAGCGGGAAAGAGAGGTCCACAATTAATGCAATTATGATGTGATAAATATTGTGTATCCACCAGACTTTTGGTTTATGGTCGTATATGTTATCTATTGTCTGGAATTTTATTTAGTTAAAATCATCATTTGTAGTCTATTATATAAAAATATTTTGAATTTTAAAAAAGTATTAATAATCTATATTATTAATAAAGAGAATATCCTTTTTTATGTTTATTTTTCAAAATATCTATTCTACCCTTACATCTATTTTAAAATTAAAAAATAAATTACTTTGTTATAAGAAGGATTCAACCTACAACCTCTTATTCTCTAAACGTAAACTTTACCACTAGACTAATCTTAAGCAAAAAAATACTTTAAAATATTGATATCCAACATACATAATTGTCTAACTATATCTATAATTTATAATATATGATATTATATTATATACTATATATTATATAATGAGAATATGACCTTTTCGGGACCACATTTTATGACTATTTTACCTTCTAAACATTTTATGATTGTTCTCATTTTTGCAAATATAACTTCTCCCTATTAATATATGCACATTTTCACAATTTCTACTTTATCACAAATCAATATTCCTTAAACATGATTAATATATATGTATACATTTCATAATAAATATTCTTAATAGACATGTAAATACACAGGTACCACAATATTTTGAGTTCTATTCAAACTCTCTCATCTTTCCATTTTTTCATATTCATTGCATATTTGACATATCTATTGATGATCTGACATAGTTTTATCATGTTATCATAAGCAAAAAATCTAAAATTAAAAAAATATATTTCAAGACATGTCACATAATAATTTATATTTCAAAATATAAAAATTTACAAAAGATATTAAATTAAAACCCTAAAATTGTTACAACATATTAAAATAGAAATGTGAAAAAACAAGCACGGCAGTGCCTATATTTTCGCTAGTTTCTTATAAATATTCTTAAGTGGAGATGTAGTATTACTTAGATGAAAATATAAATAAAATTGAATTTCAATATTTTATTAGTAATTTAAAACAATATATGAACTAAATTATTTTCTAGATCTATTAAGTTGGTTAATTAAAAATAATATGTGAGTTATTCAGCCTGTTTGACAATAAAACATTTTTTAAAGAAGTAAATAATTTATTTCTTAAAATAAACAATTTAGATTAACATAATAAAAAATCATAAAACTGTTTTTTTTAAGTCAATAATTTTATAAATAAAATGGAAAACATAAATAATGTCTCCCCTATCAAGCAAATAGTGTCAAACACCCAAACTATAGTAGATAACCCTCCTTATTTAGTTGAAATAAAATTGTCACTCAATACAACTATGTGGATTCATTATTCACTCTACTAGTGTATGAGATGTTATGAGTATTATCCTACACCATTCTCATGAGCTCACTTGTATAGCAAGGACAATTTGTTGCATCTCCAAAGTTGTTCCTCTAAATACTAAAGCATTTCTTGCCTTTCACATATGCCAAATTGTAGCATATCACACAAGAGACCAAACTTTCTTTGTCTCCACCTTCCCTTGAACAACCCCCAAATTGCTCCACATAATTGAGTAATGTGATTGGGAACACTGCACACACACCCCACCAAGAACACAAAGCACCTTAAACTCTTTCTGCCACAACAAAGATATAATTAAATGTATCACTGATTCAATCATTTCTCCACATGTCCCACACTTAGCCTCCTTCCATCGGATAATTCCTCGTTTTGCTAGATTATCTTTTGTGGGAGTTATGTTAGCATCCATCTCCATAACAATGTTTAAACCTTTGGCGGAGCCCCTTTCTTCCAAATCAAAACTGTTTATTTATTAAAAAATATTTTTAAAAAAATTTAAACAAAAATATCCATTAAAAATCCCTACATGAGTTGGATTCCTACATATAAAAAATCTACTAAATTTCTTATTTATTATAAAATGATTAAATTTATCTGCATGATTAAAATAATCTTATATAATCAAATTATTACCATTCTTTTTTACAACCTTTATTATCGTTATTATTATTGCATATATTTGTTTGGAAATCCTGCCAATTTTGTGTACCTTTTTCTTTGATGACTAATAGATATTGCCAAATTTGGTTTTGTAGCTAGCGAAAATCCAATGGCCATGCAAGGAACCCTGTTGAAGAAAAATTCCTTGAAAGACAAGAATCCTAACTATGTGCTATGAATGTAACTTTAGCAGTGCCAGTTAGTTGGCACAGGGCACCCTCTAAGACACGAATTTCTTGAAAAAGGCCAAAAAGAGTAACAAGTAATGTGGGTCATGACTCTAAATAGTGCAATAACTTTTCCCCTTTATTCACTACACATATAGCTTCCATATGCTTCAGTCCACCAAGTAAACTTCAACTTAGGCTTTACTTAATCAAATGTAGTATCTATATTAACTTTCCCATCTTAATTTTTCCCAAAACCCAAATATTGACCGGACCCCATTTGTCCTCAAAACCGTTACCCTTATTAATCAGACAAAGTTAAACCCTCCCTTGATAAAGTGATTTTCTTTGTGGGTCCTTTGCTAAGAATAAGAATCATTAACTTTAGAATTCTTTTGCAAAAGCATATTTTAATTTCTTTCCCTCCTTTATTTTGAAAAGAAAATCATTCCAAGCCTAAATAGACTTATAGAATTGTATGTAATCTATTTATGATTAGGGAATTGGTGGTATTTAAGTAATTTAACTAAAATCCGTTTTCTTCTTTTTTTATCATTCGAAATATATAATTCCAATTTAACCAGCAGTAACTAAAGCCTCTTGAATACAGGAATGTGAAGTCCTTGTAATTTGGTATTCAACTTAGATTCTGGAATGTCCAGCTTGATGCGTGTGATAACCACTTGACAAAAGAAAAAAATATATACTGATTATCTAATAAAACTCCTAACAGAAAAAGATAAAAGGAATATAAGGAACAATAAAAATGACACTAATATAGAGTCAAGTATCAACATCATGTAGTTTATTTCTATGAATTTATTCTTTATAAACACATATACATATTATTATTATTATATATATATATATATATATATATATATATATATATATAAACTTTATTTTTTTTATAGGAAGTCTTAAATTAAAACTTACATCTACTTAACTCATGGGTCATACTTAACATCAATTTACATATAATTTATGATGTTATAAGTCATATACTATTATTTTATAATGCATTTCAAAATTTAAGAGATAATTGTTTTTAGTTTAAAGTAGTGTAAAATACAATATAAATTGTTATTAATATGAATTTTCAAGTAATTATTATAAATTTACTATAAATAATAAATTATAATTAAATAATAGTGTAAAACTAAATTTTGTATATTATATTTTTCGTGACCCATTTTCTTATTTTTTATTGTCCCATATTATTCTCTCACAATAAAACATTTTCCCATCTAACATGGACTGCATGAATGTGGCTCAAGCATATAGAAAGATTTTGGTAGGAGATAAACCGTACCAACTTATAACCACCTTAAATGATAGAGAGACAATCTAACTTTTTCAAGGACCAGAATTAGCAACCAAGTAACGAAGGAACAAGGACAGTGGGGGAACATGTCTTTGTTCTAGTTTTACTACTGTCACTGGTCCTTGTCACTCTTGTTCCTCATCTTTGGTCGGTTTTAACTATTAATATTCTCTTTAGCAAAATTTGTTGACGAATTAATATATATTATAGCCCCTCAAAATGTGAATTTATCAGCCTCTTTGGAAAATGGTTGGCCTCTAGTTATTGGTGGCTGCTGTTGTTTCTGACAGAAAGTTCCAAAAACCTGATAAGATGATAAAGTCAATTGTGTGGAAAATACCACTGAATTTGCATATAAATGAAGTTTCCTTACGTGAGGTTTGCTTAACTTAGCTGTTATTTCTGTTTTTATCTCCCCCAGTTTGAGGTTCTAAATGGTTTCAGGAATCTGTTATGGTGGTTTTGGGAAATGGGTGGAGGGTGGTTCTGGGAACTGGTGGCTTTGAAGAAGTGCAAAATTAAGACATTTCTATCATCTAAAACTTCATGATAGTCAGGTTAGGACTAATAGTTGCTGCTTCTCTTGCAGCCCTTACAGTTAAGCAGCTGAATGTCAAAAGCTCAAAACCAGGTACTTGAAATTATTGACTAGTTTTTTTCTTCTTTGTTTTTTTTTTAACATTTTCTTTTAATTTGTTTCCTTTGCCGATAAATGAATATGATTGCACATGATTAATTTTGATGGCTAATTTAATCATGTATTAAACTTCATCTACACTTTGGCTCAGAACACAAAGATGAGGGCACAGAAGGGGAGCATGTCACAAGAGTCACTAAAGCTCTCCAAGATAAAGAAGTGAGTTCACTAAACTGAGTTTTATCAAACTTTTTAATTTTTTATATAAATATGACTATTTCTTTGCCGGATTTGTGTGTGTCTTCTTCAAATCAACTATGAAAAGGAAAATTGTTTGATGTGTTGCAGGGGGAGGAGGAAGAGGAAAAAGAAGAGGTTAAGTTAATTAGCAGCATTATTAATCGAGCAAATGACTTTGAAGATGATATTCTACCAGAGTTTGAAGATCTTCTGTCTGGGGAGATTGAGTTTCCATTACTACCTGATAAGGATGAGAAAGATAAAGTTTATGAAATTGAGATGGCAAACAATGCAAGTGAACTAGAGAGATTGCGACAGCTAGTGAAGGAATTGGAGGAGAGGGAAGTGAAACTTGAAGGAGAATTGCTTGAGTACTATGGTTTGAAGGAGCAAGAATCAGATATTGTGGAATTACAAAGGCAACTGAAAATTAAGACTGTGGAAATAGATATGCTTAATATTACAATCAATTCCTTGCAGGCAGAAAGGAAGAAGCTTCAAGAAGAGCTCACACGTGGAGCTTCAGTCAAGAGAGATCTTGAGGTGGCTAGAAACAAGATCAAGGAGCTACAAAGGCAGATACAGCTTGAGGCTAACCAAACAAAAGGCCAGTTGTTGTTGCTTAAACAACAAGTTTCCAGTCTACAGGTGAAAGAAGAAGAGGCTGCCAGAAAAGATGCTGAAGTTGAAAAAAAATTGAAAGCTGTGAATGACTTAGAGGTTGCAGTAGTGGAGCTTAAGAGAAAAAACAAAGAGCTTCAACACGAGAAACGAGAGTTAACAGTTAAGCTCAATGCTGCTGAATCTAGAGCAGCTGAACTCTCCAATATGACAGAGGTTAGAATCCTTGAATAGACTTCTTTTTTTTATCAATGAGTTGAAAAGTTTCACGAAACCAAATTTCAGTAGTAGTGAAACAGCAGGGTTCACTGAATATCAGCGATTTGACATCACTTTTTAGTCATCCTTGTTTACCTATCAATTGGATATTTAAGTACTTAGTGATTAAGAAATGGTATACTTGAAAGCACTGAGCAACTTCACTGAATATCAAATATAAACTACCAAACTACACATTAAAGCTATGTAAATTAGATGGAACTTTTTTTTACCAAATGTTGTGAAGCATATTTACTTCTGTCATGGTAGAGATGAAATAATGAGTGTGATTCATTTCCAAAAGCATTGTCTTTAACTGTAGACTGAAATGGTTGCCAAAGCAAAAGAGGAGGTCAGTGACCTGAGGCATGCAAATGAAGACCTGCTAAAGCAAGTTGAAGGGCTACAGATGAATAGGTTCAGTGAAGTAGAAGAGCTTGTATACCTTCGTTGGGTTAATGCATGCTTGAGGTATGAGCTAAGGAATTCCCAGACGCCACAAGGAAAAGTATCAGCCCGAGATCTCAGCAAGAGTCTTAGTCCGAAATCACAAGAGAAGGCGAAGCAATTGATGTTAGAATATGCTGGATCAGAACGTGGACAAGGAGACACAGATCTTGAAAGCAACTTCTCTCATCCTTCTTCACCAGGAAGTGAAGATTTTGACAATGCTTCCATTGATAGCTCTACTAGCAAATATAGTAGTCTTAGCAAGAAAACTAGCCTAATCCAAAAGTTTAAGAAATGGGGTAAAAGCAAAGATGATTCTAGTGCTCTTTCATCACCATCTAGATCCTTTTCAGGAGGCTCTCCAAGGAGGATGAGTGTGACTGTTAAACCAAGGGGTCCACTAGAATCCTTAATGATAAGGAATGCTAGTGATAGTGTAGCCATCACTAGCTTTGGGCTAAGGGATCAGGAGCCTCTTGATTCTCCTGAGACTCCAACTGACATGAGAAGAGTTCCATCCAGTGATTCCTTAAATTCTGTTGCTGCTTCATTCCAATTGATGTCTAAGTCAGTTGATGGATCTCTGGAAGAGAAGTATCCTGCATATAAAGATCGCCACAAGTTGGCCTTGGCAAGGGAAAAACAACTTAAAGAAAAGGCAGAGAAAGCAAGAGTGCTGAAGTTTGGTGACAATTCAGGTTTGAGTATGACCAAGACTGAGAGAGGGAGTCCTATATCTTTGCCACCAAAGCTTACTCAAATAAAGGAGAAATCAGTTGTTTCTAGCTCTCCAAATGATCAATCTGAGGATGGAAAGAATGTTGATGATCAAACCATTAGCAAGATGAAGCTTGCTCACATTGAGAAAAGGCCTACTAGGGTGCCTAGGCCTCCTCCTAAACCTTGTGGTGGTGCTGCTGCTGTTACCACAAATGCAAATTCTTCCAATGGAGTACCATCTGGTCCACCACCAGCTCCTCCTCCTCCTGGTGCTCCACCTCCGCCACCACCACCAGGTGGACCACCTCCACCCCCTCCGCCCCCAGGAAGCCTATCAAGAGGGGGAATGGACAGTGACAAAGTTCACCGAGCCCCACAGCTAGTTGAATTTTATCAAACATTGATGAAAAGAGAGGCAAAGAAGGAAACTTCATCACTTCTAGTTTCTTCAACGAGTAATGCAGCTGATGCTAGGAGCAACATGATTGGGGAAATTGAGAATAGATCATCATTCCTCTTAGCTGTATGTCTAAGCTTCCATCTATTTTTTCATTTTTCTCTTTTTCATACTGAAGTCACGTTGAAAAATATTTCTCCTTTGTGAAACAATTAGGTGAAAGCTGATGTAGAAACACAAGGTGATTTTGTCATGTCCTTGGCAGCTGAAGTTCGAGGAGCCTCCTTCACAGATATTAATGATCTGGTGGCCTTTGTGAACTGGCTAGATGAGGAACTTTCCTTCTTGGTATGCCTTAGGTGTCATTGCATATTTATCAATGAAGGTTTTGTGAGCAAGCGCAAAAATCAGCACCTTTGTGCTCTCTCAGAAATTTAAACCATTCCTTCCTGGGAAATCCCTTCATTTTCCTTTCCTTAAAAATGCATTCCATTTTTTTTCATAACTTTATGGTTCACTTTTAATCTCATTTTTCCACATCAAAACAGAAAATATAATCTCATATTTTATAACTTTACATCTAGTGACCACTGCATGCTTATTATTCTCATATTATTCCTTATGCAAGGTTGATGAACGAGCTGTTCTCAAGCACTTTGACTGGCCTGAAGGGAAAGCAGATGCACTAAGGGAGGCAGCTTTTGAATATCAGGATTTGATGAAATTGGAGAACCGAGTCACCACCTTCATTGATGATCCTAATCTCCCATGTGAAGATGCTCTGAAGAAAATGTATTCATTGCTCGAAAAGTATGCATCTTTTCTTCTATAGATTTATTTGTATTGAATACCATGGGCGGATATCTAGTTGAGAGTTTAATAACTCAATCCTTAAAGATAAAGCTGTTTAAATCATTTTCCCATAGATACTTTAAGATGTAGATTCATAATTCAAGTCATAAAATTGTATAAACACTCTCATATGTCATGTTTCATACAGTTATCTGTAATTACATCATTACTTCTTTTTTTTATCAACTCATAACTTCAATTGTGCTATGTTTATTTCAGAGTGGAGCAAAGCGTATATGCACTCTTGAGGACAAGAGACATGGCTGTTTCACGGTACAGAGAATTTGGAATACCAGTAAACTGGCTGATGGATTCAGGAGTTGTAGGCAAGGTATGCTTCTAAACTAATACAAATGGTTTGTGTTGTGGTTCACTCAAGAGGTTGATTTCTTTTTTTAACTGTTGAGCATACAATTTTAAATATCATGGTAGTATTACGAGTATGCTATACTCATTTGTGGACAAGGAAATAGGGAAAAAAAAATGTGACGAATAGTTAGTGCATAAAGGGTTCATATGGGTGGATTGTATCATGGTGGATGGTGTCATATGAAGAGATTTACAATTTACAGTCACGAGTGTCTTGAAATTGTTATTATAACATCGCATGGATGATGTAGCTGACATGGTCACTTTGTTATAACCTCCCCTTTGCAGATCAAGCTTTCTTCTGTGCAACTGGCAAAGAAGTATATGAATCGTGTTGCATCTGAGCTTGATGCACTATCTGGTCCTGAGAAAGAACCAGCAAGAGAGTTTTTGACTCTGCAAGGCGTGCGTTTCGCTTTCCGGGTCCATCAGGTAGTCACTTGTCTCATTTGCTTGTGCTGAAGACAAGCATCATTCTTCTGCATCCCTTTGAGGTCATAAGCAGATTTTGCTTAATTAAATTTAGTTAGCTGCAGTAGAAAAGGACTTCCGGCTATGTTTCCAACTCAATTTTTTGTGGTTGCAAAATATATTACATCTTTAAAGGCCATTATAAGATGTTTTTAAGAAATGTCATTTGTATCGTTTTGATTTCCAAAAAAATTGGTTTATACATATTAATTTCCAAAGAGATGAATTTATTAACAAAATAACTAGGAACCCCATTACCTATATCCAGAACATTTGGAATACCAAAGCAACACAATTTTTCATATATTATATTCACACTTTTAGAGAAACTATGTAATATGGATGTCTGTCAAATGGGTCATGTTAAACTTTAATAATACACACTAATGATTGGTCTGGAACTTTCAGTTTGCTGGAGGCTTTGATGCAGAGAGCATGAAGGCTTTTGAAGACCTAAGGAGTCGCATCCAAACATCTCAGGCAGGTGAAGATAACAAAGCAGATATATAGGATATCCATCAGAAGTTTTTCCTCTTTTTCTTTTGTAGCCGTGTCTCTCATATATATGTTGCCTTTTAAGCTGTATATTTCATTTTTCTTCAATTTGCATAGCCTACACAATTGGATGCTACACGATGGTAATAAGAGAATCATGTTATAATAGTAACTTTGAACTCCAACACGATCCCTTCCTCTGCCTACTTTCATATTTTCCCTATAATAAGAAATTGAACTGAAAAATATCCAATATTCTCATCAAATGCTTAGGTCTATCAGCAACTCAATGAACTCTATATGACATTATTTTGATCGGACAGTTGGTGGTATATAATTTTAGATTTAAATTTCAAAGGAGTAATAACAGAGGACATTTCCTACACCAGCATAATTGCATAAAACAGAACAGGCATTCTACAAATATATATGATGCAAAAAATGTGTAACAATTGCCTCTGCTGTAACAGGAGTAACTCCCCACCCCACCCCCCCCCCCCCCCCCAAAAAAAAAAAAAGAATTGCCTCTGCCGAAACATTGATAATTATCAGCAGGCATAAAAGGAACAAAATAGAAAAGAATAATAAGGTCACAACAATGTAATTACAAGACTTCTGTCTGCAAATTTGGCTCCGCCAACCTTTCCTTGAATTTGTGGAGGCAAAGGAATGACACGTCTTTGGTCTCCTGCTTCTACCAACAGCTCAGATCCTCCCCTATACTGCATTAGGTTTTTAAGAGAGACAGACAGAGAAAAAGCAATCAGCATCTCAATTTTAGTTATGCACATAAAAAATGCACTAACTTGTACCATGTAGTAAGAGCAGAATTTGCAACAGAGAGAGAAGCACAATATAACACCGGATGACAAGTATCCAATATATACATCCAATACAACCATAGGATTCAAGCTATCCAGTTCACCCAAAACATGGAAAGTAAAAAAAGAAAAAGAGTTATTTGATATTTAATAAAATGTGCCCAGTAACTCCACCATCTATTGTGAGAGTTTCATAATTTATCTTCCAGAAGAACAGAAGTAGACCAAAACTTTTATAAATAGACAGTGAAGATACTCTTCTCATCATCTACAAGGTCCGATTTTTGCAAACAAAAAGCTGGATGTGCAATGATGACTTGAGACATCAGTTTGTTTTATTTAAAGCCTATTTGGTTTATAACAATCAATAACCAATTTCCCTTGCCGCGAGTCTGAGACAAACATTACAATGTAAACATAGTTTTTAAACTCGCGAGTTAACTCATAAAATCGTATGATTTTATACGATTTTACGAGTTTAAGTAAGAAAAACGAGTCAACTTGCATGTAAACTTGTCTAGAGGTAAACTCGGATGAACTTAATTTTTGACATTGTTTGATTAATTTTTTCTATTCTAAATTAATACACCTATAGTTGATTCTTACACTGTTATTATTTTGTTAGTATGTTGTTTTTATTTTTCAACAAGGTGATATTTTGTATGTCTTTATTATGAACTTTGGTGAAGATTTAGTGAGTTTTTTTTATGAAATTTGTTGATGATATTTTATGTAGCTTTATTATAGACTAATTTCATTTTAAACTGACTATTTATGGATTTAAATGAAATTTGTTGATAAATAGGATAACATTTTCTTATTCATGTATTGTGGTATGGAGAAAAATATTTTTTAATACTATTTTAACATGAATTAAACTTTTACTAGTTTACGAGTCGAGTTTACATATCTCCCATAAGTTTATGTAAACTTTCGAGTTTAAAAACCTTGAATGTAAATCTGTAGCTAAAAATAACTTGACACACATCTCAATCACTTTCAACAATTTTACTAAAATCTAAAAAAATGAACACTCAAATTTTAGCTCTCAAAAATTCTTTCAAAAGGAGTGCCATCAATATCATGATTAAATAAAGTTCATATGAACAGGAGGATGGTACATACTTGGTATAACTTGATCTCTGATTTGTCAAAACCAGGCATGAAGAGAGTAACCGCTTTTCTTTTTATATCAAATCTAACTGGTGATGGCATATCACCACCTTGAGTTGATAGTGAATTAAGAAGATGCCTAGCCTCTTCATTGCTGGTATCCAGTAGAATTCTGCTCCAATCTATGGGATTATTCATTGTCAATCTTGAAATGAAAGCACAAGGCAAAGGAGAAAATTCTTTCTTTGCTCTTTCCGATGATTCTAAATTTTCTTGCTGAGAGGTGATTCCAAAAGCACCAGAAATCTGAGCACCAGCCTGAATGGTACACCCCCAATATCGTAATGCAGAATTGATCGATGTTGGATTGCTTGGATCCATCACAAGGAAGCAACCAAATTTCTGCGGGTTTGAGAAGGCAGAAGATCCTCTCTGGAAAACACACAATCAACAAACAAAATTACAGTTTTGTGTTAAAAAGGTTCGATTGTGTTAAAATATTGTTTACTCTCACCTCCAGCATTTGATCCAAGGTGTCCCATATTTCTGAACTCATTTTCCCATTGAAATAAGATCTGCTGCTACTTATTAACATGGCCTCGTCAACAAGTCGCAATAGTGAAGGTGCAGCCAATCTCCCAAGTTCAGTTTTCTCAGCCAAGGTGCGAAGGTATTTCAGATACAATCTACAAAATCACAATGTCAATTGTCAAACCAAAGATAATGTATGCATGTGAGTGTACAAGATTGGCAATTCCGATAACCTTGCTTTATTGCTTCCACCTATGATTCGCAAGGTTTCCTCACTGCTGATACCATCATATATTATTAGGTCATATTTATCCTGTTGACTCTTTGATGCAGAAATCCCCAAAAACCCTACAAGCCTTTCAAGTGCAAGTACCAAAAAGATAGAGTCCATCCCAGGTAGAATGCCAAGCTCTTCTCCAACAATCTATTATATAACAGAGAAAAGGGGACAGAGCCCCACCATAAAAACTAGATCAAAGAAATATATGTCCATCATAAATATAGATAAAATGTGATATTGAAAATGTATTACGTACCCACCCCTCCAAGTATGCCTTGAGTCATATTAAGTTGGGCATCTGCTTGCTTCAGAAGTTTTAGAGGTTCAAGAAGCATCTGCACTCATGGAGCAATACATATATTCTTTAGACACCAACCAAAAGTACACACAACATGATTTACATAAAGCGAGGAAAAGGAAAAAGTGACAGACACTCACTTTAGTTGTTTCCAACCTAACAGCAGAAAGGTTCTCGCTGCACATAACATGCAAAGTTCCAATCTTACAGTTGAGGAGATAGTCAGCAGTGGCGTCTTGGCTATGTATTACTAAGCATGTATTTAATCCAGCCATTGCATAATGCTGAAATAAAAAGGCGCATGAAATTTAAAAAAAAAAAAAAAAGTTAACTTAAATACTTTTCCACTGTTTTAGTTGGATAATTATAACTTTTATCATATTTGCAGCACAAAGAAAGAATCTAAAGTTCTCCTAAAAAAATTAAATAAAAAAAGTATTTGCTTATTTTTTTTATCCATAGCAACCAAATATGTGTCATAAAGTTTATAATAAACTCAAACATCTTGTTCAATCAATTAAGCTAGAACCCTTGACTAAGGCTCTGCTTAGTTTGAGAAAACATACATTTTTGTTTCTAGTTCATTAAATAATTACAATAATGTTGCATAATGTTTACTTTTGTTTCTATTTTCAAATATTTATACACGAAACAATCAAACTAAACAGATACTAAGTTACGTGGCTGAAATAGGGAAATGTGACGAAGGAGATGAAAAAGTTACATAGAAAGATTCTCTTATTGTCTGAAATAGGCATATATGGCTACACAGTTTAATTAAAGTTTTATTTAGTAAATTTTCATCGCAGAGAGCTTATGCCATAAATTTAACTATGAAATATATTGTGATATGATAAAAACCTATTTTGATAACCTTTCAAAAGAAACTTATTAAGCAAAAAAGAGCTTATAAAATCATAACTTATTTTTATAACTTCAAATAAGCATAGTAGGCACTCTTCCAAATTCCAACCACACCCTAATTCGTCATTTTTATTCCTTTTCTTTTCCAATTTTCTTCTGGTCCACAATCTTGCATAAATCAATGTACATAAGCACACTCAGAAGTAGCAATCAATAGAATTGCATTCTTCAATCACAAAAATGCGAACCTTTTAGATAAAGTAGCAAAAATCAATTCCTTCTCTCTTGCTAGGTAATAAACACTTTACTCTTTTACATTTACAAATATATTTTCCGTTTTTCAAAGTACATTGCGATAACAGAAAAAGAATAAAATATTTAAGAAAAAGTTGGTAATGTGAGATAAAATGAGTTAACGCCGTTTCAGTCTCTTAAAGTTAGTGAAAGAAATTTGTATACAAACTAGTCAGTCATTGAGAAATTGTGCAAATTGTTTTGTAAAGCGCTGTTAAAACGATGTTTAAAGGTGAAATAGTACCTGAGCGGCGAGAACAGCGGCGGTGGTTTTGCCGGAGCCACCTTTGCCGAGAAAGGTGAGGAATTTGGCGGCAGAAGAAGTGGCGGAGGCCTCGGAAGAAGCGGCCACGACCAGACGCGGTTTAGAGGAAGAAGAAAAAGGGTTTGGGTTAAGAAAAAGCGGAAAGGAGAAAGGTGAAAGCATGGCCATTGATTAAGATTGTTTTCTCAGTTCTTTCTTAAGGCTAACCAACCATACAGATTGTGTGCCTCTGAGATTGAGAGAGATCTCCCAGGTGAAAGCATGGCCAAAGTCATAATAAAAAATTAAAAATACCTTTTGTTCAGAAAATAAAATAAAATAAAATGGGAGATAATATATATTTCAAAACAAACACTTAGGCAACACCTTTTTTTTATTAAATAAGCTATATATAATTTCACATAAAATGTTTTACACTTACTAATGAGTGATTTTTGTTTTTTAGTTTTTAATTATATTTTTATTTCAAGATTTAAATATTGTTGTCAAATCTCAACACAGTTAGAATCCTTACTTTGTAGCGATTGATAGATGGTTGGAGACTAGTGACAGTGGTTGAAGATAGTAGTGTTGTTCGAAGATCGATGAATAGGAATGATATTCAAAGACACACAACTAGTAGTGATGGACAATGATTAATGACCAATAATTGCTATTAAAGATCAAATATGGCAGTTGACAGTGGTATTTAGAAATTGGTTTGACGATCAGTGACATATACTAGTGAACAAAGATCATAGATGATAATGAACAATGATTGGTGACTAGCTAACTGTGAAAAAATGGACGATGGTGACAACATTTGAATAAAAATTGAATTAAAAATTTAAAAACTAAAGTTTATTGTTTTAAAAATGGGTAAAATTTTCTTTGAAAATAATTAAAAAATCAAACCACAATCATTTTAATTTGTTGTTAAAATACACTTCAAAATCAAAATAAGAAACTAACAACCACCTTAGTCAAGGCTAGTACTAGCACAATCAAAACTTATATTACTTAGTGAAAAACATGACCCACCATGGGTTTTGACCAAAAATTAATTCCTCTAAACTTTAAACCCTAAAGCCTAAATTATTTGAGTGGCAGATAATAAGTATGTTTTGGTAAAGGATACGAAAGGTGGAGAGATAGGATGAAATTAGAGGTGGAGGAGGTGGTTGTTCACATGAGAGGAGAAAAAGTTAGATGAGTTAAGGTGCATACTAAAGGACATTATATCAGAGGGGGTGCCGAATAACTAGGTCTAGGGTGTAGATGTGTCCTGTCTAGTTTGAGTATAAGGTTTTATCCTCTGCCTTGACTCCCCAAAATAATAACATTTATGAATGATTATCGGTCAGGGGTCAATGTTGTGGCCCACGAGAGACCTAGAAGGGCAGTTAAGAAACCTAGTTGGATGGAAAACTTTGTGTAATTTTGGGCATTTGTTTGTGTTTGTGATGAGGACATCAAGCTTGAAGGACTTGGAGGACCTATGAGGACCTATGACAAAGGACTGAAGAGAGCAATGCTTGACCTTAATGGAAGAGAAGTTTGAAATAAATTAAACTCATTTTCTTGGAGTTTACTTAGTTAATGGTAGGCAACCAGAATTGTCTAATTAAAGTTGCAACCACCTAGGTTATCAATTATAATTAGTATACGTGTTTAATTTACTTTGGCAGTTACACTTTGTTATTAAGCTGCCCATTATTAGTTTTTATTATTTTGTAACTTCAGCTGAATTTAGAAAGCCACTAAACCTACAAAAGCTGAGTTTATTAGGCATATAAATTTGGGCAAGACTGAGATGTAAGGCAGAATATTTTGGAAATAAAAAAACTAGTTGAGTTTTCTCTCCTTTGGGTTCTTGGCAATCCAAAATCTTTTTGAGATTTATCAAAGGTAATTCACCCCTTTGTGTGTGCAATCTCGTAGACATATCTTCCATCCTTGGAAGTGTGGAGTCTATCAATTCCAATTCCATTTTCTGTCTTTTCCATTCATACTCAATTCTGCCCAGCAAACTCTATGATCAATTGCACAGGAAAGTCTTACACTATTCGAAAACTCGTTTACTCATTCAATTTCAATAACTTTTAATTTCCATTCTATGTCTAAGAGTTTGACAGTAATTCTAATCAATTTATTTTTGGCAATTGTTTGCATTCCACGTTGATTAATTTTGTTAACGCGGCCAGCTAAATTCCTAGGGTCCTTTCAGAATCCTAAACTGACAGTGGATTCATATCATTTGGTATCAGAGCTTAGGTTTCTAGGAATTGCAAGGCTGCACTCCGGGTAATTTTTTTCCTTGATTCTTGTCATCAATAATATTACCTTAATTGTCAATCAGTTAGGATGAACCATTGCAAAAGTTAAGCCCTTAAAAAAATCTGAGATTCTAAAAAAAAAAAAAAGGAAGAGGAATTTTGAAAATCTGAAGAAAAAAAAATATAGAGAAAAAAAAAAGAAGCAAAACAAAGAATGCAAATGTGTTTAAAAAATATATATATATATAAAATTGGCTGAATGGTTCATGCTAGAAATTCTTCATTTTGAAGGTAATATTGTGTTTGATTTGAAAGAAAAATTACTGCACCTTGTTTGTTTACATTTCTGAAATTTTGGGCTGCACTTCTTGGTTACAAATTGTGTCAATTCCACTTTGTTTTGGCTTCACATATACTGCACATTCTTGCTGGATTTTGCTGCACTTGTTAGTTTCATTTTAAGCCAAAATTTTATCCTCTGTTTGTGTCTTTACCTGTTAAAATTGGCTGCACAATTTTCTACTCAAAATTCTGGTTGTGGCTGTTTGTACCTTTGTTTTTGTGTGCCCAGTTTTTGTCCATTTCTTTTCGTACTTCCTTTGTTTTCATTTTGAGACAAATTTCTTCTGTCTTGTTGGTGTAAAAAAAAAAAAATCCAGTGTTGTCCTAGTATTTGTTGCTTTCGTTGGGTTTCATTTTAGTCATTTTTGTTAGTTTTCTTGTGTCTTATTTGCCTGCACACAAGTTGGTGTTTGTCTTTGAGTTTTTCTCTTTTGGTTTGTTAAGAACTTAAGGAGGAATAAAGAGGAAAAAGGCAAGAGAGTTTCATTATAGTAAAAGCCAATTTTTTTTTTTTTTAGCGCAAACACTTGAGTAGGTAAGAACATTTTCAAACACCACATACATACTTTTTCTTGTGACATTTGACCTGTTTATTTATCATGGCGGAAAGAAATAATAACAATGATCTTCAGCTTCAAATTGTTGCACTATCCCAGCATTTAGAGAGATTGATGAAGCAACAACAAGATGAGTTCCATGAGAGGTTGGATCAGTTGGAGAATAGAACCCCACCAATAGGAGGAGGAAGGCCAAATAGAAATGAAGGAAGAATAGAAGGAGTGAAGTTGAATGTGCCTCCTTTCAAGGGTAGGAGTGATCCTGAGGCATACTTGGAGTGGGAGTTAAAAATTGAGCATGTGTTCTCTT
This sequence comes from Psophocarpus tetragonolobus, assembly GCA_037954015.1. Lineage (NCBI taxonomy): Eukaryota > Viridiplantae > Streptophyta > Magnoliopsida > Fabales > Fabaceae > Psophocarpus > Psophocarpus tetragonolobus. Next base: position 95,230,558 of record CM075689.1, on the reverse strand, counting down.
GCAACAATTATAGTGAGGAGCAAAAGGTGAGACTTGCAGCTGCTGAATTTTCAGATTATGCTTTGATTTGGTGGAACAAGTTGCAAAGAGAGAGGATTAGAGATGAAGAGCCTATGGTGGACACTTGGACTGAAATGAAGAGGCTCATGAGGAAGCGGTATGTACCTTCTAGCTTCCATAGAGACTTAAAATTGAAACTTCAAAAATTGTCTCAAGGAAGCAAGGGAGTGGAGGAGTACTATAAGGAGATGGAGGTGATTATCATCCAAGCAAAAATTGAAGAAGATCCTGAGGTAACTATGGCTCGCTTTCTTAGTGGCTTAAATCATGATATTAGAGATGTTGTTGAGTTGCAGGAATTTGTAGAAATGGAGGATCTGTTGCATAAGGCCATTCAGGTAGAACAACAGTTAAAAAGAAAAAGTGCAACAAGAAGGAGTTCTACCAATTTTAATAATTCCAATTGGAAGGATAGGAGGAAAGAAGGAGCTGCCTCATCTAGTAATACAACACCTTCTAGCCATGGAAAAGCCCATCAAAAGAAAGATGATAATCCACCTAAAAAGACTAGAGAAGTGAAGTGTTTCAAGTGCTTGGGCATGGGTCATTATGCCTATGAGTGTCCCACAAAGAAGATTGTTTTTCTCAAAGATAATGGGGAATACACAAGCCAATCAGAAGCTAGTGGTGGAGAAGAAGAGGAGAGTGATGGAGAATTGGCGGCTAATGAAGGAGAGTTGTACATGATTAGGAGACTATTGGGAAGTCAAGTCAAGGCCGAAGATGCATCTCAAAGGGAGAACATCTTTCACACAAGATGTTCAGTCAATGGTAATGTTTGTTTGGTAATTATTGATGGAGGGAGTTGTACCAATGTGGTGAGTTCAAGATTAGTGTCAAAGATGAACATGGACACTACACCGCATCCTAGACCATATAAACTCCAATGGCTTAGTGAAGGAGAAGAAGTTAAAGTGAAACAGCAAGCAGAGGTTCCTTTCTCCATTGGGAAGTATCAAGATAAGGTTTTATGTGATGTGGTTCCCATGGAGGCCAGCCATATCCTTTTAGGGAGGTCGTGGCAGTATGATACCAAAGCCATTCATGATGGTTTCACTAATAAAATTTCCTTCATGTATCAGGATAAAAAGGTGGTTCTTAAGCCTTTGTCTCCTAAAGAGGTATGTGAGGATCAATTAAAAATGAGAGAAAAGTTAGCAAATGAGAGAAAGACTGAAACACCTGAGAGGAAAAAGAGTGAAACACCTGAAAGAAAAAAGAGAGAAAAGAATAAGAGTGAAACACTTGAGGGCAAGCAGCTGTGTTTAGCAAGAGAAAGGGAGGTAAGGAGGGTGCTTTGCGCAAGACAGCCCCTCTACTTATTGCTTTGTCAAAATCAAATTTTGTATGCTAACCAGTTTGACAAGTTTGAATTGCCTTCTTGTATTGAGTCTCTTTTGCAGGATTTTGAGGATGTGTTTCCAGCAAATGTACCTGATGGCTTGCCACCTGTGAGGGGAATTGAGCATCACATTGATCTCATTCCAGGAGCTTCTTTGCCTAATCGTTCAGCTTATAGGAGCAACCCACAGGAGACCAAAGAGATCGAAAGGCAAGTTACTGAACTCATGAGCAAAGGGTGGGTAAGAGACAGCATGAGTCCATGTGCTGTACCTGTGATTCTAGTACCCAAGAAGGATGGTTCATGGAGGATGTGTTCTGATTGTAGAGCCATAAACAACATCACCATCAAATATAGACATCCAATTCCCAGGTTAGATGATCTTCTTGATGAACTATATGGTGCATGTGTGTTTTCTAAAATTGATCTGAAAAGTGACTATAATCAGATTAGGATTAGAGAAGGAGATGAATGGAAAACTGCTTTTAAGACTAAATATGGATTGTATGAGTGGCTGGTTATGCCCTTTGGTTTGACAAATGCACCTAGTACTTTCATGAGATTAATGAATCATGTCTTAAGAGAGTTTATTGGAAAATTTGTTGTGGTGTACTTTGATGATATTCTGATCTATAGCACTAGTCTTGAATTGCATGTTGAACATTTGCGGGCTGTTATGAATGTGCTTAGAAAAGAACAATTGTATGCCAATTTGGACAAATGCATTTTTTGTACTGATCATGTAGTATTCCTAGGCTTTGTTGTTAATGCTAAAGGGGTACAGGTTGATGTGGAAAAGGTTAAGGCCATCCAAGAATGGCCTACACCTAAAACCGTGAGTGAGGTGAGGGGATTTCATGGTTTAGCAAGTTTCTACAGGAGATTTGTTAAAGATTTTAGTACTGTGGCTGCACCTCTAAATGAAATTGTTAAAAAAAATGTGGGTTTTAAATGGGGAGAGAAACAAGAAGAGGTCTTTGCTGCCCTTAAGCATAAGCTTGTTAATGCACCTATTCTTGCCATGCCTAATTTTGCAAAATCATTTGAAATTGAATGTGATGCATCAAATGTGGGTATTGGGGCTGTTTTATTGCAAGATGGTCATCCAATTGCTTATTTCAGTGAAAAGTTAAGTGGGGCTGCCCTTAACTATTCTACTTATGATAAGGAATTATATGCGTTGGTGAGGGCTTTAAAAACATGGCAGCATTATCTGTTACCCAAGGAATTTGTCATTCATAGCGACCATGAGTCTTTAAAATATTTAAAGGGTCAAGGTAAGCTTAATAAGAGGCATGCTAAGTGGGTAGAATTTTTAGAACAATTTCCATATGTTATCAAGCATAAAAAGGGAAAAGGGAACGTAGTGGCTGATGCGCTTTCTAGGAGGCACGCATTACTTTCTATGCTTGAGACTAAATTGTTTGGTCTTGAATCTTTGAAAGATATGTATAAACATGATGTGGATTTTGCTGAAATATTTGCTGCATGTGAAAAGCTTTCTGAAAATGGATATTATAGGCATAATGGATTTTTGTTTAAAGCCAATAAATTGTGTGTGCCTAAATGTTCCATTAGAGAGTTGCTTGTAAGTGAATCACATGAGGGGGGTTTGATGGGTCATTTTGGGGTTCAAAAGACTTTGAAAATTTTGCAAGAGCATTTCTTTTGGCCTCACATGAAACGGTATGTGCATAAGTTTTGTGACCACTGCATTGTGTGTAAAAAGGCCAAATCTAAGGTTAAGCCTCATGGATTGTATACTCCTTTGCCTGTTCCTGAATATCCTTGGACTGACATTTCTATGGACTTTGTTTTGGGGTTGCCTAAAACAAAGAATGGAAAGGATTCTGTGTTTGTTGTTGTTAATAGGTTTTCTAAGATGGCACATTTCATTCCTTGCAAAAAGGTGGATGATGCTAGCCATGTGGCTGATTTATTTTTCAAGGAAATAGTGAGACTTCATGGACTGGCAAGGAGCATTGTGAGTGATAGGGATGCAAAATTCCTTAGTCACTTTTGGAGGACCTTGTGGGGTAAATTGGTACTAAATTGCTGTTTTCTACTACTTGCCACCCACAAACTGATGGTCAAACTGAGGTAGTCAATAGGACTTTAGGCACATTGCTTAGGACTGTTTTAAAGAAAAATCTTAAGTCTTGGGAAGCATGTTTGCCTCATGTTGAGTTTGCTTATAATAGGGTTGTCCATAGCACGACTAATTGTTCTCCGTTTGAAATTGTGTATGGGTTCAATCCTTTGACTCCTCTTGATTTGTTGTTCATGCCTAACATTTCTATGTTTAAGCATAATGAAGCACAAGCTAAAGCTGAGTATGTGAAGAAGCTGCATGAGCAAGTGAAGGCTCAAATTGAAAAGAAAAATGAGAGTTATGCAAGGCAAGCTAACAAGGGTAGGAAGAAGGTCGTGTTCCAACCTGGTGATTGGGTTTGGGTACACATGAGAAAGGAAAGGTTCCCTAAACAAAGAAAGTCAAAACTCCAACCAAGGGGAGATGGTCCTTTCCAAGTTCTAGAAAAGATCAATGACAATGCCTATAAGATTGATCTTCCAGATGAGTATAATGTTAGTGCTACTTTTAATGTGTCTGATTTAACTCTCTTTGATGCAGATGAAGATGCTATTGATTTGGGGACAAATCCTCTTCAAGAGGGGGGGAGTGATGAGGAGATCAAGCTTGAAAGACTTGGAGGACCTATGAGGACCTATGACAAAGGACTGAAGAGAGCAATGCTTGACCTTAATGGAAGAGAAGTTTGAAATAAATTAAACTCATTTTCTTGGAGTTTACTTAGTTAATGGTGGGCAACCAGAATTGTCTAATTAAAGTTGCAGCCACCTAGGTTATCAATTATAATTAGTATACGTGTTTAATTTACTTTGGCAGTTACACTTTGTTATTAAGCTGCCCATTATTAGTTTTTATTATTTTGTAACTTCAGCTGAATTTAGAAAGCCACTAAACCTACACAAGCTGAGTTTATTAGGCATATAAATTTGGGCAAGACTGAGATGTAAGGCAGAATATTTTAGAAATAAAAAACTAGTTGAGTTTTCTCTCCTTTGGGTTCTTGGCAATCCAAAATCTTTTTGAGATTTATCAAAGGTAATTCACCCCTTTGTGTGTGCAATCTCGTAGACATATCTTCCATCCTTGGAAGTGTGGAGTTTATCAATTCCAATTCCATTTTCTGTCTTTTCTATTCATACTCAATTCTGCCCAGCAAACTCTATGATCAATTGCACAGGAAAGTCCTACACTATTTGAAAACTCGTTTACTCGTTCAATTTCAATAACTTTTAATTTCCATTCTATGTCTAAGAGTTTGACAGTAATTCTAATCAATTTATTTTTGGCAATTATTTGCATTCCACGTTGATTAATTTTGTTAACGCGGCCAGCTAAATTCCTAGGGTCCTTTCAGAATCCTAAACTGACAGTGGATTCATATCAGTTTGGCCTTGCTGTTATTTTCTGTTTTGCTTTATTGGTTGTATGGTTTCCATAGTATTTTAGCTTGTGGTTGGATATTAGGGTTTTTAAGAATGAAATAGCCAATTTTATCTTCTTTTTTATCTCTTTTCTGCCGTCATTTGTCACTTTAGCATTTACTGTAGCAATAGCCTAGCAATCTGGTGCTTTCATCTCCGAATCCATGCCTCGCTCTTCCAAGGAAACCGATGATCCCCTCAAAGCCATCCAGGAGCTACTCAGCTGACTGCAGAACCAAATCACTACTCAGGATGCAAGGTTACAAAACCAGCCTGCCACTCAAGAAGAAAGGCAGCAGCAACTACAAGCCATCATGGGTTCTCGCCATGAGGATCTCTCCCATACCATCACTTCTATTCAGAATCAGGCTTCTTCCTTATCCTCTACCCCTCCATTGATTGCCAATAATCCACCCACAGTGCCAACCACTACACTCAACCCCATTAACCTTTTGTCACTTACCCAAACTTCGTTGCCACCGATTTTTGTTCCCCTTATGCTACCAGTGCCATTTACCATTCCTACAGATGCTTCTCTTTCCCAATATCCCTATGGCATTTTCCCATTTCCCACATCTACCATTCCGCCCCGCACATCCTTGGCCAACTCTTCCATCACACCTCCCCCCCTCCCTGTTATGGGCCATCCTCAACCACAATTCTCACCACCCAGTCCTCAAATAGCTCACTATCCCAAAATACAATTGCCTTCTTTTGATGGTACTAATAATTTAGATTGGTTGTTCCAAGTCGATAAGTATTTTTCATTGTATCATGTTCCACTAGGTCAAATGATTATCTAGCATCTTTTTACATGAAAAATGAAGCCCTTAGCTAGGTTAAATGGATGAACAAATTCACAGTTTACAGACTAAGATTCTTTCACTCAAGCCTTGAAACTCAGATTTGGACCCTCATCCTATGAAAACCACCAGGCAGAATTGTTTAAGTTGAGACAATTTGGTTTTGGTACTGATTACTCGACCCAGTTTGAGAAACTGTGCAACCAAGTGTGATATGAAATTAAATTGTTAATAATTCAATTAGGCAGGTAGTGTTATACTGTTAAATTGGTTAGTTAGTTAATTATAAGTAGGTAGTTAACTAATGGCTCGATAGGAAATTTTCATATTGTAACCTTCATTCTTGTAATTACTGATTCAACAATAATACAATCAGAACCTTTTCCTCTTGCAAGGTTCCCTTTTCTCTCAGTTTTTCGAATCCCTGTGTTTTCCTAAAACTACAATTTTCATAACAATTGCTAGGTTCTATGCGCAATGCTCATGTGTTGAAGCATTTGGAAGAACGTCTCTCAATGTATATGGATTCCCAATTCATGGAACTGGTAGGGTTGCTCAAACAAATGCTAACAAAGTTGAAGCAAGAATTTTTGAAGCATATGCTTGATGAAGAGCACTGTGATCAGCATATAGACAGTAACCCATGAGGCGAGTGTTACAATCTTGGAACTTAGTTAGCTAGGATTGATTTTCCTCGCTTTAATGGGGAAAACATCATTCAATGGATATACCAATGTGACAATTACTTCTTGATTGATAATACACTGAAAGAATTCAAGGTGAAACTTGTGATCATTCATTTGGAGGGTTGTGCCTTGTAATGACTCTTGCCAAATCTTACCGTGCATCGCCCTTGCTCTCTTGAGGCAATTACACTAAGCTCTTGATCGAACGCTTTGGAGATGTTTGTGATGATCCCATGGCGGAGTTAATGAGGTTCCATCAGAAACATTCCATGTGCGTCTATCATGTAGAATTTGTTGCTGTTATCACCACATTGAATCTCCCAGAAGAGTATACGTTGAGTTGCTTTCTTGGAGGTCAAAGATGTTCAAATGATGGTTCACATGTCTCAACCATCCATAGTTCAACCAGCTTTTATCTTAGCAAGAATGTATGAGGCTGCTAACCTGTCACAGAGTCTAACCAATGTGCAGGGAAAAGGTTAGAAGCTCCAATTGCATGTGATGGAGGTGGATGGCAAGAGGAGGAGATGATTATAGTTTTAAATGTGAACAATATATGAACCCTGAAACTCAGAACCACAAATATCAGTAATTGCATTAATCGGGGTGGCTGGATTTCGAACTATGAGAGTTACAGGTTACCATGAGAAAAGAGTCTTGTGCATCTTGATTGATAGTGGCAGTACACACAACTTCTTAAAATGGGTGCAAAATTGAGGAATTGGAGCTCATTAACGTGGTTGTGGCATATGAGTCCAAGCTTAAAATTTCTTCATTAGTCAAGAATTTTAGTTGGACTATCCAATAAACAACCTTTACATCAGATATGTTACTGCTTCCTGTAGGGTGCTGGGAATTGAGTGGTTGGCAACACTAGGAGACATCACTTGGAACTTTGATAAGCTGACCATGAAGTTTGAGGTTTAGGAGAAGAGGTATGTGCTAAGAGGAGCAACATCAAGTGGTGTGAAAACTGCAAAGAAGTAAAGAATGAACAAGGCTTTGGTTGAGAGAGTCGTTTGGCTATGGTACATTTATGCATTGGTAATGATAATATTGTGCAGTCTCTGACAGTTAATGCCAAACAACCTGCCCTACTAGTGGAAATGGAGCAATTGCTGTAGAAATTTGAGGATGTGTTTCAAGAACCAACCGAATTACCACCATTTCGGCCTGGGCATGATCATAAGATTCCCTTGGTGCAAGAAGCATCTCTAGTAAATAAAAGACCATACAAGTATGCTAAGAATCAAAAGGATATTATTGACAAGCTCATACAAGAATATTTGAAGTCTTGAATTATTCAAGACAGCAGTAGTGCCTATGCAAATCCAGTGGTGTTAGTAGGGAAGCTAGTGGTAGGGAATGGTTTTGTCTTAAGGAGGGATCTATTGCAGTGGTTACGTGCATCTGTCATTGGGGGGCATTTAGTAATCAGTGCAACCATGAAGAGAGTAGAAGTCGTGGTTTATTGGAAAGAATTGAGCAGCGAAGTCAAACATTTCATTTGGCATTGTTCTATATGTCAACAGTGTAAGTATGAGACTTCTGCCAGCTCAGGATTACTATAACCTTTACGTATCCCTGAACACATATGACAACACGTCACTATGGATTTTATAGAGGGTTTGCCTAGTTCCTACGACAAACAAGTAATTTTTGTCATTTCAAGGGGTTCATATTCAACTCTCCACATGCTACTATCCTTAAACTGATGGACAGACTAAGGTGGTCAACAAATGCCTCGAGACTTATTTGAGATGAATGTGTGCTGAATCACCACAAAATTGGTTCAAGTGCTGAATCACCACATCACTATGGATTTTATAAAGGCTTTGCCTAGCTCCTATGGCAAACAAGTAATTTTAGGGGGTTTTATTTGAGATGTATGTGTGCTGAATCACCACAAAACTGGTTCAAGTGGTTGCCTTTGGCTGAGTGATGGTATAATACCACCTATCATACAAAAACTAGAGCAACACCCTATGAGATAGTGTATGGACAACCTTCTCCTCCCTATCTGCCCTATCTTCCAGGGGAATCTAAGGTGGAGCTAGTACACAGAAGTCTTACAAAAAGGAAGGATATGCTAAAGGTGATCAAATTCCACTTGAAGAGAGCTCATAAAAGGATGAAACAATTGGCTGACTAGCACCGATCAGACAAGAAGTATAGATTGGTCATAGAGTTTATGTGAAGTTGCACCCCTATAGACAAATTTTGGTGGCCCACAAAAGCAATGCTAAGTTGAGTCCCAAGTACTTTGGTCCCTACAGAATCATTGACTGTATCGGGGTAGTAGCTTATAAATTGGAGTTTCCTGATCACTCCAAGGTCCACAATGTATTTCATATATCATAACTGAAAAAGCATGTTGGGGATGCAATAACTTCAACCAATATAGCCTATCAAGCTGAGGGAGCATTGGCTGAAAAAGAACTTGAGGCTATTTTAGACAAATGGCAATAAAAGGAAAGGAGTTGCAACCACTAGAAGTGTTGGTCAAGTGGAAGCATCAATTGTCGAAGGATGCCACCTGGGAGTTATACTATGACTTAAGGCGGAAATACCCTTCCGTCCTTGATGTCAAGGATGTTCTCAAGGGAGGAACATTGATATGAAATTAAACTGTTAATATTTAGGATAGGCAAGCTAAGTGTCTGTGCTATTACTGTGATTAGAAATTCATCTCATGCCACAAATGCAACAAGGGCCGCTTTCATCTGTTACTTGTTGAAGATGACTCCCTACACCCACTTACCTTTAACCTTCACCCAATTCCCCTTTACTTGACCCTTTTATCTAGCCTGAGTCCAATTTTCCTTCCTTCACCATTTCCATTCAGAACCTCTTATTTTCTCACAAACAAGTTTTCCAAAAACCCCAAACCATACCTCCTCCACGCATTCATGATCACCACATCCCATTGTTACCCAATACCCCACCCGTGAATGTTAAACCATACCGCTATCCATATGCCCAAAAATCTGCCATGACACAATTAATACAAGAAATGCTCCAAGAGGGTATCATAAAACCTAGTACTAACCCTTTTTCTTCATCGATCTTACTAGTTAGAAAAAGGATGGACGTTGAAGGTTTTGTGTAGGCTATTTTTCTCAATGCAGTCACAGTTAAAGACCGCTTCCCAATCCCCATCATTGATGAGTTGGGCAATGCTACTATATTTTGTAAAGTTGACTTAAGCTCTGGCTACAACCAAATCTGTATTGTGCCTATTGATACCCATAAGACTATAGATGGTCACTATGAATTCCTAATTATGCCTTTTGGGCTAACGAACATATCTTCCACATTTCAAAGTGCTATGAATGACTTAGATCGTTTTTACACTTTTTTCTCGTGTTTTTTTATGATATTTTAATCTATAGTTTTAATTTCAATTCTCACTTATCCCATTTAGCTACTATACTTAGTCTGTTACATTCTAACCATTATGTTGCTAATTTTGCTAAGTGTTCGTTTGCTATCTCTAAAGTTCATTATCTAGGTCACGTTATTTCTGCTAGTGGTGACTTAGAATTATAAAATTATTTGTGTAGCATAGTATAGTTTGTATACCCCATATGATAGGGATTTTTATTTAACACCTATTTAAATTTCATAAAACACCTACTTAGTGTTAAAAGAAAAATATACACTTATTTACTCCTGTTCTACGGACAACCTCTTCCACAGAAAGAAAAAAGATTTCCTTCTCTGAATAGTCTCGTCTGGAGAAATTTTTTTCCTTTTAAAAAATTTATTATTTTATATAATAAAATTTTAAAAAATTATATTATAAATAAATTATATTATTAAAATATAAAATTTTAAAAATATAATATAAATATTATAAATAAATTCTCTAATTAAAATAAATTTTATAAAATATAAAACTTTATTATGGAGAACCTTCTCCTTAATAAAGTTTTATATTTTATAATATAAAATTTTAAAAGATTATATTATAATTAAATATATTATTAAAATATAAAATTTATAAAATATAATGATTAAATAAACTTTTAAAATATAAAATTTATAAAATATAAAAATTTATAATATAAAATTTTAAAAATTATGTTATAAATAAATTATATTATTAAAATATAAAATTTTAAAAATATAATATGAATATTATGAATAAATTTTCTAATTAAAATGAAATTTGAAAATATATACTTTATAAAATATAAAAGTTTATAAATTTTCCTCTTCGTAAAGCTTGTTCCATAGAACAAGTATTTTATTTTGTGAGGTTAATTTATTATGGTAAGTATTGAGAGAGAGAAGTGAGAATTAAGGGGGCGGCTGAGGGCAGGAGGGTAAAGTGAGAATTAGGTCAAATGGTATTTTTGAGTTTTTTAAAAAATATTTAGTTGGGTAGATGTTAAATAAAAATGGGGTAAATGTGAAATGAAAATCCCCATATAATATCTTCTAACAAAGGATAATTTCGAAAGCATGGTAATCAAATTTTTGAGTTAACTCGTTAACTCTTTGCAAGTTAACTTGTGTGTAAACTCTCTTTTTAGTAAACTTTTGATAAACTCGGTAAACTTTATAAATTCTGTAAACTCTCAGGTTTATTATTTTATTTTTTAAGTATTTTAATCTCTGACTATCTATTATGTTATATTTAATAACATTATTTATAATTTAAAAAAATATTTTTTTAATCAATGAAATATCGCAATTATACTATTAATATCTAATAAATATATCCTTTTATACGAGAAATGTGTGTATTTTTTAATAATAAACTTACATCAAATGTTACTATTATTTTTTGTATACAAATTGGAGTTTCTGATAAGAAATGTTGCTATTTATTTCTTATACAGATTGGGGAGTTGCTGGAGTGTAATCAGTTGAGTATTTGGTAGGTTGAAGGATGAACATGTGATGACTTTGATTTGGTATTTTGAAGGATCAACAACATGGCGTTTCAATGACGACACAAAAACACAATGAATGCCATTATGATGTTAGATTAGATTAGTAGTACTAGTCTAGATTGGACTGTAATTACATCTGAACCTTTTCGCGTATAATATTTCCCATTTCCCATTTCCCATTTCCCATTTCCCAGTGGTGTGGTGTATGGGAATGTGACTAAAGGCTAAGGCAAGGAAAATAAAGGTGTGGTCTAAGTCTTGTTCATTGCTGCACAGTCACTCATCCATGTTCCATGTCACACCCACTACCATACTACCTTCTCGCTAAATGCATTGCTCTCTTGCAATTTTGTGCCTCTTCCAAACACAAACTAAGGCAAATCCATGCATTTTCCTTAAGGCATGGTGTCCCACCCAACAACCCTGACATGGGCAAACACCTCATCTTCACAATTGTGTCCCTCTCTGCACCCATGTCCTATGCTAACAACATCTTTACCATGATGCATAACCCCAACGTATTCACCTGGAACACCATGATCAGGGGTTACGCAGAAAGTCAGAATCCCACCCCTGCACTTCATTTCTATCGCCAAATGATACGGTCTTCTTTTCAACCTGATACTCACACTTACCCTTTTCTTTTGAAGGCTATTTCCATGTCACTCAATGTTAGAGAGGGGGAGGCTATACATTCAGTTACGATAAGAAATGGGTTTGATTCATTGTTGTTTGTTCAAAACAGTTTGCTTCATATATATGCTGCTTGCGGTGACACAGAAAGTGCATACAAGGTGTTTGAGTTAATGAAGGACAGAGATCTTGTTGCTTGGAATTCTGTGATTAATGGATTTGCTCTTAATGGAAGGCCCAATGAAGCTTTGACTCTTTTTAGGGAGATGAGTGTGGAGGGTTTGGAGCCAGATGGGTTCACTGTGGTTAGCTTGTTATCTGCGTGTGCTGAGCTTGGAGCTCTAGAGTTAGGACGAAGGGTCCATGTGTACTTGTTGAAGGTTGGGTTGACAGACAACTCTCATGTTACTAATTCATTATTGGACCTTTATGCAAAATGTGGAGCTATCAGGGAGGCTCAACAAGTGTTTGGTGAGATGAATGAAAGGAATGCTATTTCTTGGACGTCGTTGATTGTTGGCTTGGCTGTTAACGGGTTTGGTGAGGAAGCACTTGAGCTTTTCAAAGAGATGGAAGGACAAGGACTAATGCCTAGTGAGATCACTTTTGTAGGTGTCTTGTATGCCTGCAGTCATTGTGGGATGTTGGATGAAGGGTTTGATTACTTTAGAAGAATGAAAGAGGAATATGGTATCATTCCCAGGATAGAACACTATGGTTGCATGGTGGATCTGTTGAGTAGGGCAGGTTTAGTAAAACAAGCATACGAGTATATTCAGAATATGTCAATGCAGCCAAATGCAGTTATTTGGAGGACCTTGTTAGGGGCATGTACAATACATGGACATTTGGGTTTGGGAGAGATAGCAAGATCACACCTAATGAAGTTAGAACCTAAACATAGTGGGGATTATGTGCTTCTTTCAAATCTTTATGCCTCTGAATGTCGTTGGTCCGATGTACAAGTGATAAGGAGGTCAATGTTAAAGGATGGTGTTAAGAAAACCCCTGGCTACAGTCTAGTTGAGTTGGGAAACCGTGTTTATGAATTTACTATGGGTGATAGATCTCATCCTCAAAGTCAGGATGTATATGCACTATTAGAGAAGATCACAGAATTATTGAAATTAGAAGGGTATGTTCCTCATACTGCAAATGTACTTGCAGACATAGAGGAAGAGGAGAAGGAACAAGCTTTGTCTTATCACAGTGAAAAAGTTGCAGTTGCTTTTATGCTCTTAAATACAACACCTGGGACCCCAATCAGGGTTATAAAGAATTTAAGAGTTTGTGCAGATTGTCATCTGGCTATCAAACTGATATCAAAGATATACAATAGAGAGATTGTTATCAGGGATCGCAGTAGGTTTCACCATTTTAGAGGTGGTTCATGTTCCTGTAAAGATTACTGGTAATTGGCAATCATAGGATTCGATAATAGCATCTTGAGAGTAAAGTGCTGCATTGGTTTCAAAGTACAAGGTGACGCTTTGAAATACAGGCCATTGGACTTAATTGAGTATGTTGTCATCATTCTCAATATTAGACTGTTTCAAGGGTCTACCAATTCAAGCCTCTTCCTTCTCACTTTGATTAGTTAGTGAATGTGCGTGAGCTTATGGAAGTATGTCACAAAATATGAGGACATTTTTGCTAATGTGGTAATGTTGAATTGTTGATCTATGCCATTTCTTTGGAAAAACAGGACATTTTTATAGGAAGAGCAAAGACTTATCTCATTTAAGATACTTGTACATTATATGTCCTCAAGTGTCTTTGTTTTATTTTGCTCAATTTTCTATCTTTATTTCACTATTCGGTGAGCCATGCTTGCGAGATAAAGCAACCTTAAATTCAATATTGGTTAAAAGGAAAAATGTAAATACACCTATTCAACCTTAGGATCTTTGCAACTACACTTGTCCAAATAATGTGGAAGTTGTAATGAAGCTTTGCAAACTACACTGGCGAAGAATATTTTGTTAAAAGTTAAAAACAAAATGGAAATACACCTTATCAAACCAGCTCGTTTGCAATTGGAATTCAGTCAATGAAGAAAACTGTTTTCTGCAAGCACCGCAAGCTCCATGATTTTGAAAAGTTGTTGAGAGAGAGGTCAATATAAGGATAATCATGCGTGTCTGTTGCATTTTTTTTAATTCAGTTCCCAAATGATTGTTCAGTTCTTAATAAAAAGCTGTGTTTTATCATCTAATGAAATGTAGGTTGCAGAAGGAACAATAGGTGAAATCATGGTTCTTCTCAAAGACATTATACCTGCTGCTCAGAACAACATAGACACAAAGTTTATCCTTTTGGAAAAAGGCAAGACCACAGTAGAAGGGCAAAACAAGATATGCATGGCTCTTGTTGCAGATGAGACTGCAGCTGTTCATTTTCAGTTTTGGGGAGATGAGTGCAATGCTTTCAATTCAGGTGACATAATTTCTCTTACCAATGGCATATTTTCGTACCAGCATGGGAACCTTTTACTGAGGGCAGGGAAGAGAGGGAATCTTGCCAAGGTAGGCGAGTTTACTATGGTCTTTGTTGATTCACTGGATTCCAGACCCAAATAACTCTAAGAGTTATATCAAAGAATATGTAATATCTCCTGTTTCACGCATTTTCCCTTCTCCTGTTTCTGATATGTAAAAGGGATGTGTAATTTTGTAAGATCTGCAACATGTTTCTGATAAATAAACCTTTGTTTAATCACTTCTGTTTTGTTACTTGTTTTTTCTGTCATTGTTGTGATGGAAGTTGAGGTTAACTTCCTTTGCTTTTAAACTGTGCAGTATACTACTTGTTGGTCCTTTCAAATAAACAATGATGCACCTTACCAATGTGTAATAATTGTTTTCATTAAAGGTTACCAAAGTGAAATTCTAAGTTTAATTGGAGAATGGCACCAAAAACACCTTTGAACTGTATCTAAGTTTTGTTCTTTCAATATTGCTTAAGCCTTTAAGGGCACTGATTGATCCTTGAGAATCATGAATCCTAAGGAATGAGTTTTCAATAAATTTGGAGAACTGACTTGAGTTATAAATGAAATCTCAAGCTTAGGTCTCTCATGTTCGTATGAAATGTAAAGGACAAATTCCTGGTTCTATTTGCTAGATCGATCTTACAAGAAAGCAAAATTTGAATTATATTAAGAAAGTCCTATGTTATTCTGTTTGCTTTTGTATTGATTGTTAAGTTTTTTCCCGATTCTAAGGCCCATAACGTTACTTTCTTGCAACTCTGTTCATCATTTTCTTGAATCGCTATTCTGAAAGAGTGGGTTTTTTTTTTTTTTTTTTCTGCTATTCCTTCAGCATAGTGCAGTTTTAAATGGTTTGGTTATGACAACCGGATTCTTACTTGTGTGGGCAACTTACTTGTGACCTTTGTGGCTTGTAGACTATGGCATTGTGTTTTCATTCTCTATATGTTTAGTTATAAACTTTCATATTTTCCAATTGTTATCTATATCATGTAATCATATTTTCCAATCTTCTAGTGTTGGGTATCGTAGTTTTGTCTGTAGTTATTCTGCTACCGGTCCTTCTGCCTCTTTCTGCTACTGACAATGCTGTGAAGACACAAAGTAAGAGTCAAAAAACTAGCAATGGAACTTTCAGTGAACTTGACAAGTTATCAGTGGCTAACATCACGGTATGATCAATGTTACATAGCATTTTTTTCAATATTCTTATGGCAAAATTTTCCGTTTATTCAATTAATTACTGTCTGTGTGTATGTGTGAGAAAGTAATTACATATATTTTTCGTGAGTTAAACAACCAATCAGTTTCCTTAATACCTTCGAATGATAATAATGCCATAGGCTGAATAACTTTGTTGTATGTAGGCAAAGAGCACAAGGTTGTGGGGATTTTTTATTGCTTATTATTGGGTTTTAATTGTTGCGTATGTTCTCCTATGGAGGGCTTACAAACATGTGTCATGGCTGCAAGCTGAAGCTCTTAAGTCTCCAGATGTGAAGCCTGAACAATTTGCTATAGTTGTGAGAGACATTCCACATGCTTCTCAAGGTCAGACAAGGAAGGAATTGGTTGACTCTTATTTTAAAGCCATCTATCCTGAGACATTTTACAGATCTATTATTGTAACCGACAACAAAGCTGTAAGGTGTTCGTTCAATTGCCTTTTTCCATGCCCTCTAGATTAACTTCACTATTTCTGGTTTCATATCATAATTTTGATAGATGATGCTTGTAACACACCCATTTGATGTGGTCATAGATTATGAGATGAAAGAACGTAAGGGGAATTCTATTAAAAGTAACTCATTATATTGAATCTGATTAATATGAAAAGATGCAAATTAGTGATACATACTCTATTTATAGAGCTTATTGGACTAGTAACTAACATTCGACGAACTAATTAACCAGCTTACTGACAATATAAAACCAGATACACAATTAACGAATATCCTTAAAGCATGCCTTGCATTAGAGCACATATTTCCACTGCTCTGGTTTCTGTGGCATTAGGTTCCTAAGAGAGAATGCAGAATGTCTAAAAGTTTTTCCTTCCAGTTAGTTAATATTGTAATACAGTATAATTTAATTGCTCTAAGTTTATTTTCCAACAGGTGAATAAGATTTGGGAGGCGTTAGAAAAGTATAAGAAGAAGCTTGCCCATGCTGAAGCAGTATATGCAGGGTCCAAAACAGATGCCAAACCAGAAGGAACAAGACCTACAAACAAGACTGGCTTCCTTGGACTTGTTGGTAAAAAGGTGGATAGTATAGAGTATTACAACGAGAAGATTAATGAACTTGTTGCCAGATGGAATCTGAGCAAAAGGTCACTCTCAGAGAGAAGCAGCAAGTTGCTGGTCTGGTCTTTTTCTCAAACAGGGTGGTTGCAGCATCTGCAGCCCAGAGTTTGCTTGCACAAATGGTTGACACTTGGTCAGCCTTTGATGCTCCAGGACCCAATCAACTAATATGGCCTAATTTGAAAATCAAGTATTTTCAGAGAGCTGAGGCAGTACTTGGTGTATGTCATTATAGCACTGACTATATTCTTCTACATGATTCCAATTACATTTATATCCGCATTTACTACTTTGGATAATTTGGTGTAATATCTCCCATTCCTAAAGCCAATTGTTAATATAAAGGCTTTGAGAACAGTGTTGGAAACTTACCTCCCTCAACTGGCGCTGATTATTTTCTTGGCTTTTTTGCCAAGTTACTTCTGTTTTTGTCTAAATTTGAAGGCATTCCAACTGAGAGTCATGCAGTTAGGGCTGCATCTGGAAAATATTTTTATTTTACTGTGCTGAATGTTTTCATTGGAGTTACTGTTAGTGGAGCCTTGTTCAAGGCGTTCAAGAGAATTGAGAAGAACCCAAACTTGGGTGAAATTGCATCCTTGCTAGCTGAAAGCCTCCCAGGTAGTGCTACTTTTTTCTTGACCAATGTGGCCCTGAAGTAAGACAACTTCCTAACTTCATTTTATTTAGTTTATTTATCTGTGATGATACTTCATTTTGTTTATTTATAACTAATGGTGTGTAACCACTTTTTGGTGATGGTACATGGACATGGCAGAAGGAAATGTAAAAGGCATAATTCATTACCATTGTTGTTTTTTTTTTTGATAGGCAATTCATTACAATTGGTGTTCCACATTGTATCTTGTTCTATCTTTTTCTAGATTCTTCTGAAGTATACTAACTATTTGCTTGATTTTTGTGTGTGAACTTTATAATTTGAAATATTTCTACTAGACATATAAATAGGAAAAGACTTTAATTTTTTTATTTGTTTACAAATAGACATGACACAAATTAACTGATTTGGTTCAGTTGTCATTTTCTCCCAAAACCAAATCACCGGCCTCTGGTGCAAGTGGTGTGAGTTCCACCCAGACCCGTCATCCATCCACACCTTCAACCCTACACCAACCAACTTAACCCACTTTGTGGATGGAGTGTATTCTGATGGGCGGGTATTGTTTTGGACCACGAGAGACCTAGAAGGCATTTAAGAACCCAGCTGGATGGAAAATTTTGTGTAATTTTGGGCCTTTGTTTGGGTTGGGCCTTGCTGTTATTTCCTGTTTTGCTCTAATGGCTGTATGGTTTCCCTAGTATTTTAGCTTGCAGTTGGATATTAGGGTTTTTTAGAATGAAATAGGCAAATAGCCAATTTTATCTTCTTCTCTTTTATCTCTTTTCTGCCGTGATATGTCTTTTCAGCACTTATAGTAGCAATAGCCTAACAGTCAACCAATCTAATCCACCAATTCATGGTGGGTCAGGCTGGGTTGGTTTTTTCGCAACCCATGATCGGCCAGCTTGTTGTGGACTGCTACTTTGACAATATTTTTTTTGTTTGGGCCACATATATCTTTTATAGGAGACAATCTTGTTCGAAGTGTGGTGGATCACTATGGACAGCAAAACTTTTCCTATGAGTATTTAATGTTATTGCATATCCAACACTCGAACTCAAAGACTTTTAATTAAGCTAGAACAGTGGATCACTATGGACAGCAAAACTTTTCCTATGAGTATTTAATGTTATTGCATATCCAACACTCGAACTCAAAGACTTTTAATTAAGCTAGAACAACCTCATGCCAATTGATCCACAATTGATCCACATGTTGGTGGTGTTTTGACATTATTTAAGATTAGGGTTCCAATTCTTTTAAATAAGGGTAACACAGTCATCTTATTTTTTTAAAAATAAAAGCTTATTGGAGTTATAAGGTTGGTTTAGTGATAAAGTCCACGTGTGGGGGGGAGAGGGGGGGGGAAGGGAGAGAGGTTGCGAGTTCAAATCCTTCCACTAACAAAAACTAACACATTAACAACTAACATTTGACCTATAAAGAAAAAAAATGCTTATTTTAGAAAATGTATACAGGAATATTTTGCTACAGCCAGTCCTAATTAGTGTGTTTGGACGATGAATGTTGGAAAGGAAATGATTTTGCACATTGTGTTATTTAATTTCTGTTAGTTAGGATTGAAGCTGAGTAACCCACAAAACTTCTCTCTACTATATCAAATTTTCTTTGTAATTTTTCGATTTATGGATTAGATACTCATGTTTCATATATTTGTCAAACCATTAAATACTTAATTTCCAAACTGTCTCAGGTTTAGCTGGACTTCGAGTGGGATATGGAGCTTTTCCATCAAGTATAATTGAGTAGCTTTGGAGAGTAAAACAGTCATATAATGTATCTGTTGCTGCTGAAATTTCTGCATGTGCAAAAGCCTACCTATCTAGAGGTTTTTCTTTTGTTCCTTTGCATATAACACATTATGCTAATTCACTTAATTGGTTATCCGCTAGTACATCGCGGTTATTGAAAGTTTTTACAAGAGTTTGATAGTCTATAACACAATTGTGTTAAGCACTGTCACATATATACTATGCTGGGAGCTATTACAAGATATAGAAAATACTAAAGTACCTTGCATGTTTTATTATACATTTATTACCCGCTATCATTCGCAGCACAAGTGAAAGCTAATGTTTGTCTTAATATACAGAATGTAAAAAATGCTTTGCTGAAAGAAGTTCCATTCCTTCGGCCATTTCCAAGCCATTCTAATTTTATTCTTTGTGAAGTTACGTCGGGAAAGGATGCAAACAAGCTAAAGGTACCTTCCTTTCTACATCTTCATACATGAGTTTTTTCTTTATTTCTTTATTTTTCTTATAAATGTTTTGCAATGGTTCTTTTTTGGTGCGAAAAATTATCATGTTGTGCAGAATGGTTATTTTGCTTAAAAATTCCTTTCAGGTTGGTATTTGATTTGACAGCATCTTTTCTGTCCCCTAAAATTTCCATTCTGATCAGGATAATAACCATTTAAAAGAAATGGGCATCGTGTTTTGAAGAATGGTTATTTTGCTAATATTTCTGCTACCTGCAGTTTTCTGATGAGATAACACTAATTTCACAATGTAATTGCCATACTTTTTATTGTGTTTATTCATTCTATCCTGAGAAGTAGCTATCCAAAACATAATTTTAGAAATATGCTGGATACTTGTTCCAGAAATTATATTCATGACCGCGTATACTTGTTCCAGAAAAGGGTAAATACATTACCTCACTTTTGATGTAATCATATTCATGACCGCGTCACATAATGTACAGGATATGATGAAGGAGAGATATTTAAAAGGATTGTATACAAACTAATTTTCAAATTGTTTAATTACCCATTTAGTCCCTACATTTACACAAGCTTTACCTTTTAGTCTTCATGCATAAAAATCGTCAATTTAGTTCATACACACGTCATTTTTTTTTTCTTATACCATTTTTAATACCTTTTAGTTCCTATTGTTTAAATTTATAGGGACTAGAAGGGATTAATATAGTATCTATAAGAACAAAATAAGTGATTTTTAAGTCTAGTGATTAAAAGATAAAGTTTGTACAACTATAAAGATTAAATGAGTAACTAAAGTTTTTCAAATCGTTCTTTCTTATCTAGGTTTATCAACGTAAATTGAGGAATATGCTTTCTTTTAATTTCTTGCTTTGGGGAGGGAGATTTGCATTCTTCAATCTTCAGTGTTTCTTATACGTGTACTTACCCTTCAAAATTATGTTTTCATTGAGAATCAAATGGAATTCATGTATTATTCACTAACTAGGGAGTGAGATTCTCATCATTTAACAAGACTTAAATAAATCTCATCCAATAGTAAAGAATGCTAGAATGCATTGCATTTGTCATATGGAGTAATGTTAGATCCTTTTTTTTCAACTTTTTGTCACAAGTATTGCAAATTTATTGCCAACTTGAGACATTATTTTTATCTTTATGTACGTAGGAGGACGTCGCTCAACTGAGTGTGATGATTCGACACTATGACAAGAAATAGCTGAAAGGGTACATTCTTGTAACTGTTGGGAAGCATGAACAAACAGATGTACTTATGAAGTGCCTCAAGAAACTGTCATAGGAGGAACATTTCAATGTTATAAATATTGTAACACGTAATGCAGAAATGTAATTGCTAAACTTAATAAAGTCCACTATGCAGTTTAGCGAAACCAATCTTCTTCTAGGAGCTGAGTTTCTAAATTTTACAAAATCATCGAAAGTGAGTGTATAATAAAAAGAATAAATAAGTTTGGAAATAGAGAAAAGATTAAAAATGAAAATTGGGCACATAAAGGACATCCAAAGGGGTGAAAAGTAAATTGTGACGGATGTGAATGCGGTGTCATTAGGAGGAATAATTTTAGTTGGATAAGATTTGAAAACAATGTTTTAAAATCAATGTTTTTAGAATGGATCGGTAATTAAACTGGTGAAGATTAATTGTTCAAAAATTCAATTAAAGTTGAACTAAATTCAATAAAATATTATTTTTATATTTATTTTTTCTAATATAATAATATATTAAGCAAAAAATAAGCTATATATGATTTATAATATATAAATATAATACATCTTATTAAGTTTAAGGACAATTGTCTTTATAATATTAAAAAAATAAAATCTCATGTTTAAAATAATTTTTTGAAAGATATTTATATTCTAAATTATAATTTAACACTTCCTAATTTGCAAAAATATCTTTTAAATATTTTTTATTTTGCAAATACATTATAGAATATCTCTCGTTTGGATACTTAAAATTTCAAAAATCACAAATTTTTAATTTTTATGATTTTTTATATTTTTTTCCTTTTTTAAAAAATGGGTTTTTATATTTTTTTTCTTTTTAAAAAAACGGGTTAATCCTTGAATCAACTGATTTTGTCTGTACCAATAAATTTCTTGCATTCCAATTTTTTTGAAAACAATGGACGACCACACATTGGTCTATATCCTAGTTGAATAGGTCGGTTTAGTTTTTAAAACCTGGTTTAAAATTGAAAATCAAATCAATGTTTTTATAAATTAGAAAACTTCAAATCAAAACTAGTTTTTAAAAATCACAAAGGTGCTAAATATAATCTATTAAAAAAACCAAAATTACAGATTAAATATTATAAAAAGAAAAAATACAATTAGCTCTAATTTTTTAACATGAATGCCCAAATAACATGTAAATTTGTTTATACTCTAGCTTCTTGTGTAAAATTTTTTATCACAAATAAATTAAAACATTAGTTATGACATTTAAGTAATTATTATAAAATTAAATAGTACTGTTGCAATTATTTTCATGGTTAGTAAGTTTTAACAAACTTTGGAGGAGGTGTCCTAATTTATTATCTATAATCTAGATCTTGTATTTGAATAATGTAACCGTTAAATGCAATACTTTTTACTTTGTAAGTAATAGGAAAATACGAGAAGTGTTCAAATTTTCTGTTGTATTAAATTAAGCAGTTTTATTAGAAATTTTTGGAAAAAAAAACACAATTGTGTCACTAAATATATATATATATATATATATATATATATAATTTATATTAAAAATACAAGTTAAAGGTTGAGAGTTCAAATCTCCTTTAATCAAATATTTATTTTTTTATTTTTAAATAGATATAAAGGTAAAATATGTATTAATAAAAGTAAAAATGAAAAAAAGTATTACCTTTATATATATATAGTATAAATATTTAATTTTATTAATATTTCTTTGTGTTAATTTATTTTATAAACTGAATTAATTACAGAAATGGTCTTTCCTTTAAAACTTTTGAAATGTAAAATTTAACATATTTATGTCATTTTATGATTTTATGTATGAAAAATTTATATTTCTTTATACATTAATAAAAGTAAAAATGAAAAAAAGTATTACCTTTATATATATATAGTATAAATATTTAATTTTATTAATATTTCTTTGTGTTAATTTATTTTATAAACTGAATTAATTACAGAAATGGTCTTTCCTTTAAAACTTTTGAAATGTAAAATTTAACATATTTATGTCATTTTATGATTTTATGTATGAAAAATTTATATTTCTTTATACATTTTTTGACTTGATATCTTGATATTTTTATAGAAACTTGTATTAAGAAATACATTAACATTAACTACTCCATTACTATGGTTTTTCAAAGGTGTATTTGATTTTAATGAAGTACATAATCGGGTCAGGCACATTAACCGACCCGGAAAATTCCGCGAAACCTCTTTTATAAAAAACAAAACCTTTGAGCTTTTAAGCCTTTAATATTTCATTCCGTTTGAAATTTTCTGAATCAGTGAAGAATCTTAGATTCTGTGGGAAAAGCTTCTCAATCTTTGAAGAAGATAAACAGCAATGGTACTTTTTTTTTTTTTCTTTCTACGTTTGATGATTGCACGATCACGATTAGGGTTTTTTCAATTCCATTCTTCTTATTGCGGATTCAATTCTGCATTTTCTGGTTTTGATTAGGGATGTTTAATTTGTTTTGTGTAATTCGAATTGTTTGACGATGTTATATGCTGGTGGATATTGTGTGCTGTTCTTATTTTGTTGGGTTGAGATCCTTTAAATTCAAACCATATGTTGAAAATCCTTTGTTGTGTTATTGGAAGTTTGTAATAGAGGAAAATAATAGGTATATTCATAATGGTAAGCTATGTATGAAGGTTTGTTTGATGGAACAGGTTTGTGTCTAATATGTAAAATTGTAAATGTATTGTTCTATGTATTACTATTAAAGTCTGATAGAACTGTTTTCCTTGAGAAAAACTATGGGATTTTGTTATGGTAAGGCGATTGGTTCATTTGGTTGGTTGTGGCTTAATTATTTTCTGTTTTAATTTTGCCCCTATGCTTTAGAGGAATTCTTGGTGTTTGTAATGGTATTTGTCCCTTTTGTTAATTTCATGTTTTTGTTAATTTCACAGTCTTCGCTTGCGGCTGCTAGAGCAGACAACTTTTACTATCCTCCAGAATGGGAACCGAGTCAGGTATGTTTGCATAACAAGCGACATTAAGCTCTGCTATAGGCCAAGAATTGTTTGGTATCCAGAGACTTATACTTTGTCTTTCTTTTCAGGGTTCACTGAACAAGTTTCATGGTCAACATGCCTTGCGGGAGAGGGCGAGAAAATTGGATCAGGGTATACTGATTATAAGGTAATCAGCAGCATTAGCTACAGTAATCATTAATTCATGTTAACTGTTTACTTTTTTGAATAACTTATCCTAATGTTATGTGCCCCTACATTATCATACATGAAGTTTTATAGTCTGACAAATGGAATGATAAATGAATGTGAATGATGAGCCGGTTTAGTTTTGATCTGTATTCTTTATCAAGTACATGGACAACTACAGGCTATCAGGTGTATACATATGAAAATTGAAAGTATTTTTAATTTGATAGATGTTATGAATTATGAGTATATTCTAATTATTGCTTATGATTGAACTGAATCTGTATAATGTTTTACATGCATGAACCTGTTGTTGCAAATTTACAATTTCCTTGTTTTTATAAGTGCTTATTTTCAGACTAGCTTATTTATACAGCGGTCAA
This sequence comes from Psophocarpus tetragonolobus, assembly GCA_037954015.1. NCBI lineage: Eukaryota > Viridiplantae > Streptophyta > Magnoliopsida > Fabales > Fabaceae > Psophocarpus > Psophocarpus tetragonolobus. Next base: position 95,206,174 of record CM075689.1, on the reverse strand, counting down.
GGTTTTAAGAATTGAGATTCCTCTTAGATCAGAGAGGGCGACTGGCAAAGGCCTTTGTAACTGTAACAGGGTTGTACTTGTATGACAGATCCAAGATGCCTGAATTGATGTAAATGAAAGCCAGGAAAAAATGTTGTGATATTTCTTATTCTTCCAATTGATTTTAAATTGGTTTGCCTAGGATGTCAATATGTCATGTTGAATTTCTTTTTCTTTTAATATTTAATGTCATATTACCTAACTAAACTACTTTCAGGTTTGAGATGCCTTTTAATATATGGTGTGGAGGATGCAATTCAATGATTGCAAAGGGTGTCAGGTTCAATGCAGAGAAAAAACAAGTTGGGAATTATTACTCAACAAAGGTATGTTGAAGTTGGCTGCAAATGAATCTGAATCTGAATTTAAATTTAATTTATTTTCGGTAGAAGTAATTAAGTGTATTATTTTGGTATTTAAAGGGTGGACCTGATTCAAGTCTTAGAAGCCTAGGCAAATGCATACAAATAGTTAATATTATGTGGGTGTTGAATTGAATGCTTCATACTTTGTTGTTTGCTTATACATTACTTTATCTTAGTACTTCCACTAATAATATTCAACTTTCTTTTTATGTTGACTATTTTCTTACAAATGTTTATTGGTCCTTCAGATATGGAGCTTCTCTATGAAGGCTGCCTGCTGTAAACAAGAGATCGTCATTCAGACTGACCCAAAGAATTGTGAATATGTGATTACTAGTGGAGCCCAGAAAAAAACTGAAGATTTTGATATAGAGGATGCTGAAACTTTTGAATTGCCTGCTGATGAAGGTGTGTATAGTATTAGTGAAATTTTTGGAAGTTTAGGTTTTCTTCCACTAGTTTGGAATATGAATATGTTATTTGCACGCATTCACCAACTTTGGTTTAGAAAAAGGGAGAGCACGCTTTCAGACCAAAGAACCAATGGCTGTTTGTTTCCATGGGTTGAATTTTTTTTCTTTTTAAATGTAGTGACCTTTTTTTTTCCCTTTTTCCTTTGACCGTGTTAATCTAATTGAAATGTTGTGGTTGTTAATGTTAGCTAACTGTCTTCATTTTCCATTTATTTTATTTTAGAGAGGGGTAAGCTGGCAGATCCATTTTACCGCCTTGAACACCAGGAAGAAGACTTGAAGAAAAAGAAGGAAGCCGAACCAGTTCTTGTTCGTCTCCAGAGGCAATCTGATACCAGACATTCAGATGACTATGCTCTCAACAAGACTCTTCGTGCCCGGCTTAGAGTATGTTCCTTGACTAATGATATTTTTCCTAGTTTATTCTTCTCATGCCTTTCCATTTTCACCGTTGAGCATATTGGTTATTTTATGCATAATGTTTGGTCATCCTGATCTAAACAAAATAAACTTTTGTTAATACTTTTGCATTTTCTCAGGGTCAAAAGAAAAAAGTTGCTGAAGAAGAGAATGCCTCCAGGAAAAAAGGCCTTGGCATAAGACTACTTCCAGCTGCTGAACAAGATTCTGCCATGGCGAAAACAGTGAAGTTTCCAACTAAGTTTGATAAGAATAGGAAAGATAAACGGGCATTGATAAATGCTGAAAACATCTTTTCTGGAGTGTCTAGTTATTCAATGTCTGATAAAAGAAGACAAGAGCTAGAATCAAAACGAAGAAAAATATGCGCAACTTCAGCATCCAACCTTCTAAGTGGCGGATTTAAGCCATCATCATGGTCACAGGGTGCTGTGTTAAACAAGAAAAAGGGAGCTTCAATGACTGTAAGACGTTAAAAGGCTGAAACATGTCAGAGACCTCGGTTGGCACTGGTCACTGACTTCACAGCTTCGCAATTGACATTGGAACTTTGTACATAGAAGCTGCTTTTGTGAGAATTTCGTATTGTTTTTGGTTTAAAAACCATTTATGAATTTGTTAATGGAAGCAGTTATATTTGTATCATTATCTCCCCTCCAAACACATACACATACAAAGACTAAGAAAGCTTTAATTTGTATTGGTAATTGGTTTTAGCTAGCATTGTAAAATGGTGTCAAACTTTGGGTGGCCACGGTTGAGTGTTTTCATTTCATGCCTGTTGCATTTGAAATTGAGGCTTTTGTCCATTGTAGTTGTTAGCTGGTAGAGTATAACAAAGCTAATGAGCTAGCTTAATCCTTAGATATATATGATTGGATAAGAAACTTGTCCATTGTTCTTTTGGCTCATTATGCATGAGTTTTTAAGACTTTTCATTTTAAAAATTAAGGAAATTTGATCCTGGTATCAATTTCCTTATTTAAAGTTTAAGTTCTATTGTATTTATACTATTCATAAATTGAATAAATTATTTGTTCTGAACTCTTATTTTAAAACTTACCAATCGAAATATTAAATTTTATTTAAAAATGATTTTTCTTCAAGGGTTCGGTTTAGAATATGTTTTTATTTTGGTTTAATTCTTTAAAGCATTTTAGATAACAATTTAAATTGTTTTCAAATGTTTTTAAAAGTGGTTTAAATTGCGATTTAACGGCTTGAAACAAAATAAACAAAAAAAATATTAGAGATAACACAGTAAAATTTGACAAGAACCTAACATAAAATTCGGAAATATGCTAAAAGACTTAAAACATATTTCGGTTTTATTTGGATAATTTTGTCCAGAAGTACTTAAAAGAGTAAAAAATATTAAAACAAAAATTTCATAAGTTCTTTTAAATGGTTGAGACAATTTAATTTTTAAAGAAAAAAATTATTGTGCATTGTTAGTGTAAAAAATTTTCTTCCATTGATATCTAATCACAATCCTTCATTTATGATAATTTTGTTGTTAACTTTACTATTAATACTTTAAAAGTTATATAAATAAAGAATTATGATTTAATATTAATATAAAACTCTTTTACACAGTTTATACATATTAACTAAACTTATTCTTAAAAAACCTTGCATTTTGTAGAAATACTATGTGAAATAATTTCTACATATTAATTAAAATTAACTTAAGAAAAGTTTTATACTTCTTCTAAAAAGTAGTTTTAGAGAAGCTTATCCAAACAAACTCATAAGTATTTTTTCATATATTATAAATAATGCTTCAAAATACTTTAAAAATACTATTTAAATAACACTTTATAGTTTATATCTTATCCTAAAATATTATAAATTTAGAATTTCTTCTATTTATTTGTAAGTGTTAACTATACTTTTTAATAGCTTCTATATTAATTGTGCTTTTAAACATTGAGTACTATATAAATATTAAACAGTTAATTTTGTGGTATTATTTTATGCTTATTTTACGTCTGGCTACTTGATTATGAAACTATAAAGACAAATAAAAATATTTATTTTGTCCTTTGTTGTATACTTGGTTATTTTTGTTTCTTGTGATTTTGCACACTATAAAAGTTTATAAAATGTAACTTTTGAATATAAATCGAATTAATTAGTTACTTATTAATTTGATAACGAATGATCTAGTGTTCCCACCAAATAAATAAGCAATGAGTGTGATAAGTGATAACATTTGGTTCCCCAAATCTGTAAATATTCGCCGCAACCACTCTCTGACGTGGGAGGAGCCGGTGGTGTCGCGGCTGGGGCAGGGGGACGTGGCGGTGGTGATTGTAAAAATAAAAAAAAGCATTTTTTTAAATTGATGCTTTATTGGTTAATGTTGTTTCATTCTCATATACCTTCTGCGGTTCTCCCTTTTTCAATTTCACTTCACACTGCCACACCTCGCCACCAATCACTTCAATCAAGGACATAACTCTTCTGCTAATCTAATTTCAAGATTTTTAGGGTTTAAAAAGGGATTAGGGCATAAAGAATTCTGCACTCCTTCATCTTTCCATTCATTTTCTCATTCTTCAACTCACGGGTCAGTTTTCATTGCCATATGTTTCTCTCTAATCTGCTTTCACTTAGCTTATACAACTAAGATGGCATCACTGTGGATCATGCGTGTCTGTTGCATTTTTTTCAATTCAGTTCCCAAATGATTGTTCAGTTCTTAATAAAAAGCTGTGTTTTATCATCTAATGAAATGTAGGTTGCAGAAGGAACAATAGGTGAAATCATGGTTCTTCTCAAAGACATTATACCTGCTGCTCAGAACAACATAGACACAAAGTTTATCCTTTTGGAAAAAGGCAAGACCACAGTAGAAGGGCAAAACAAGATATGCATGGCTCTTGTTGCAGATGAGACTGCAGCTGTTCATTTTCAGTTTTGGGGAGATGAGTGCAATGCTTTCAATTCAGGTGACATAATTTCTCTTACCAATGGCATATTTTCGTACCAGCATGGGAACCTTTTACTGAGGGCAGGGAAGAGAGGGAATCTTGCCAAGGTAGGCGAGTTTACTATGGTCTTTGTTGAGACACCGAACATGAGTGAGATTCACTGGATTCCAGACCCAAATAACTCTAAGAGTTATATCAAAGAATATGTAATATCTCCTGTTTCACGCATTTTCCCTTCTCCTGTTTCTGATATGTAAAAGGGATGTGTAATTTTGTAAGATCTGCAACATGTTTCTGATAAATAAACCTTTGTTTAATCACTTCTGTTTTGTTACTTGTTTTTTCCGCCATTGTTGTGATGGAAGTTGAGGTTAACTTCCTTTGCTGTTAAACTGTGCAGTAAACTACTTGTTGGTCCATTCAAATAAACAATGATGCACCTTACCATACCACTTTGAATGCATTGTTCTGATGCCTTGTTCGAGAACTTGTTATGGAACCAGAGAGATGATTTATAATTATAAATTCTATCCAGGGTACTGTGTTCTGTTATCAGTTATTTAGTTTTATAGTTGCTTTTAATTTATTTGTTGCTTTGAGAGCATATAGTTTACATTATTAAGTAGTCCATTAACTAATATGATGCAGTCATAGTAGTCAATAGTAGATAGTGACGTGTCATGGCACTTTCCTAAACTGCTATAGTGAGATTGTGTTAGTGGACACGCTGAAAAATAAATAACCAGAATGTTGCATAACAACAAATGTCCATTAACAACATATGATATAGTCAACCCATTAGAAAAGCTTGGTGTTGGCTGAACAGGTTGAGTGGTGAAGAGTGAAGATTGAAAAGGAAGATGACTTCAAACAAACAAGCTAGTTGGAGAGTGAAGAGCTCTCGGAACTCGCTGCTAGACGTCAGAAATGACATAGGAACTCACTGCTGAAGGCTGTTTTGCGTGGGTTCAAGGATGAGGACGAACGTCGAACTCACTAAAGGAGGAGAGGAACATTGAAGTCGAACGTGGAATGACTGTCGTGTCGACATTATTTATACTATGGATACAGTATAGTTGATAGATGGCCTTATTCCTTATGTAGTCAATGGTTTGATTCCTAGTCTGTCTTTGCAGGGAGAAACACCTGTTGAGAAAGCTCAACTCCCTTAAAATGGATCTCCGTATCTCAAGAGATTAGCCTTCCATTTCCGGTCCAAGCCTATACTGGGAAACCCCTGCCAAAAGCCATTCATGTGTCTGCTACAAGCCTACAACACTGTTGCACTTAATTGCTTATGCTCTCATCTCTGTTCTAAACTATTATATCTTTAAATTATAACATCAAGCACTTTAGATCATGAAAACAAGGTGAATTACAGCAATTAGAGAAAATGCAAGCAATTTAACTTTACATAGTTGTTTTAATGTGAGTCATTATTTTTAATCTTACGATTATTATCAATTCATTTTATTTTTTATAATAAATTTTTTTCTTACTTGATACACTCTTTATGGGAGTATATCAAGTGAAAAAAAAAAATTATTGTAAAAAATGAGAAAAATTGATAATATTATACTAGGTGTAAGAGTTGAGAGGAAGAGTTAAGATTTGTTTATACTAGATGTAAAATAATTTTATGGAATGTTAATCCAATGTTAACTATTATAATATTATACTAATAATCATATATATCAATTTTTCCATAATTTAGACATATCTATATATGCTATCTAATAATAAATACTTATAAATTTTTAACTATCATTTTATACATTAATATTAATTGATACGATGAACTACTAAATAATTTTAAATTTACATAAAATTATTTATACTTTGATATAATTAATAAAAATATAAAATTTAACAATCGAATTATTCAAATTTATGGTGTATATATATATATATATATTACATTTACCGTTATGTGCCAATATCTAGAAAATATTATATATTTTATTTTTAATTTCATTTTATCTTTTACTCCTTGTTCGATTCCTGTATTTATTTTTTATAACATCGTGCATTGCATGGATCTACTCCTAGCTGTTAATGCATGGGTTCTTATTTTACAACAGTCCATATTCCACATTTGACTTAAAATTATCTAAAAATATTTATTCATATAAAAGAAAATAAATCAGAAATGTAACCCCCAAAGGTCCAAACTGCCAATTTTATGGCACTAGGTTAAGCCATCAGTTAAGATGGCAAAACTGGTAAAAAAATGGACACGATCCTCTGTACACAGAAATAATAAAAGAAGCTAAGTGTACAGTTGGAGCTGCTTTTACAAGGGACTTGAATATGAGGAGACAACCTCTGATCAAATTTAGTAGTTTCATCCGCATGGAGTTGTAAGAAAGCTTTGAAAGAACCAAGGAAAGGCAATGTCCGAGTTGGCCATTCCATTGCAGGGGTGTCTGAGTGGCTTTTTAGTTAATAAAAGCAGCTTCCAAGAAGCATGATTGAATGTGAGATAAAATCTTTATTTAAGTGATCTATTTGCTGAAGGGTAATTGCTTAGTTCCTTGCTCCAAGGCATTTCTCCATAGTCTGTACCTTACCCCAAGCTTGTCATAAGATACTGGGAAATTCCACACATTTGCACCATTGTTCATCCGCTCTTGCTGGCCTAACACTAGCCGTAGATCCTCGTTTAAAACCTTTTAACACCAACACACAGTAAAGATGTTAGAACAAGGTTTTAGGATAATGGGTATTTTGGATTAGCTTCAAACACTTCTCATAAGAAAAAAGTTAAAATTAACTTATCATATGCTAATATATAAAACCTCTCTTGTATAACTTTTCTAAAAAAATATAAGACTTTTTAAAAATTAACTTGTAAAAAGTCTCACTCACATCTTTCAAAAAATTTATGAACAAATTGTTTTGATATTTTTGTTTATATTTTTTTCTTCTATTATCGAGAAACTCACTTAAACAGGCCAAATATTGTCTCACAGTCACTCACACTGATTCCACACATTAATCCAACAAAAGCAAAAGACACTTTTGTTCCTCTGGAACAAAAGAATTCCTCTAAATAATCATGCTATCAAAGCTTAGGCTCTGAATTAACCTTAGTTTGAGTTGAGACTTTCCCATACGGTGCTAAGTTCTGTTAAGTTTGTAGGTGCTTATAAAAAAGTTAGATGAAAGAACTTCTAAAAAGTTGAGGTGAATACATTGATTTTATCATGTGAGAAGCTAAGTTCAATTTTACCTCTTAATCCGTCTTATTTTCTTTTCCTAGAGGTACTTATAAAGTAGTTTATCAAAATTAACTCTTATTATATGTCCAGTATTGTTAAACACCTCTGATCACTTTTTTCACATCCTCTTTAAGATAAAATAACCTAGTTTTTGAGTACGAGTAGCGACTGTTTTTTACCTTTTTGTTTCTCATATCTCAAACATATAAAAAAGCATGTTGAATAAAAAAATATTCTACCTGCTCAGCAAAATATTTCCATAGATGTTGCATAAAAGGAACATGCTTAAGCACAGGAGCGAAATCCAGTGACATTCTGTATAGTAATCTTGTTTTTTGTTTTGAAGATGGTAAGCAGACATGAAGTTGGTGCAGGTGTGTAGCGCACTGACTGGTGCTTTGTCCTTCCAGTTTACCAGGCTTCGAAATTCCAATGGTTGATAGAACCATGCAAGGGGGACGAAACTCCATATCAATTGGATAGGGGTCCCAGTATCCTTGTAGACCAGATGCAGGTGTCAAAAATTTCACCAAGCTGCAAGTTAACGTTCATGCAATGAGACTAAGTGACAAGGAAATGTATATTTTCAGAAGATAAACTTAGATTCATACCTTAAAGAAAAGCGTGACATATGCAATTAGATTTATGCACAACTATAATATGAGTTTGCAATACGCATGCATGATACATTGACTACATTATGCTATTAGAGAACTAAGCCTAGAAAAATATCTTGAAAGATCAATTTAGCATCTTGAATACTGTGAATGCAGAATTCCAACTGACAACTCTCATCTCGTCTTCCCTTGTTGAGAACAGTTTCCTTTAGAAACTAAAAATTCACAAGTAAACCCAACAGACACAAATAGTCAAATTATTTGAGAGGAATAGGAGGGAGAGATTACAATCAAAGGTACTTCTTTTTAAAAATCTCTTTTGAACAACAAATGGTTTTCAGTTTCTAGCAAATGGCTCAGTTCTTTGGGTATTTAAGAAAACAAACCTGGGAACACTCCATCCCTTGGCAAAAGTTGAAGTGTGAGTAAAAGGAGCATGTGCAAGATCTAAAAGGTTGTCCAAAAGTAAGCCATGCTCAATGGGAAGCTCCATGACAATCTGTGGCATATAAAGAGACACCAAGTAAAAAACACAGCTTTTCCCATCAATAATAATAGTAATCCTTGGATATTCAATTGTTATATCTAATGGGGCAAATTTTTCATATCATACCTCAGCATGCACCACAAACCCAGATGGAGGTAGCAAAGATGGAAGGGTAGCTGTTGGGGGGTCATTGCCAGGCCAAACCCAGACCATCCCTTCCTTTTCGAAACATGGTAATGACTTTATCTTCACATTTAGCAGTCGAGTAGATGGCATTTTCTCACATTTTCCATCAGTAGTATATTCCCAGCCTAACATTCAACCATTAGATATTTTCAACCTGTAAGTTTTAATGTGTATAGCATATATAACTCATGGCTAATATATATGTTCATATACGTATATCTTTTGATATGTGCATATATGAACAAGAACCTATAACTCATTGCTAGCATACAATCACGTATTGAAGCAGAAATTTCCTTAAGTTGGTGTCAAGAGTCATCATTCACTGATACTAACCATGGTAAGGGCATTGGATGCGACCCTCATTTACGGAACCTAGGTGCAGAGGACATGCTCTGTGTGCACAGGTGTTCTGAACACATCCAGGCTTCCCATCTTTCCCTCGAAAGATGACCCATGGTTCATCAAAACATTCTATTGGGATCTGAAAAAGAAAAGGATAAACACACTAATGAGAATTTGCATCCAAACAGGAGTAACACTTATAAAACCATAACTTCCACAGGCTGCCTCTTATCTGACACAGTCCTCCATCATCCCAACAAATTGAAGGAGGAAAACATAAAGAAAGAAGAAACGACAGAATGTTGAGACTATGTCATTGACAGAAAATATCACAGTAGCCTCGAATTAAAACCCACTTCAGCACAACCAAATGGGTTGAGATAAGGGTGAGTAAGGAAAAAGTAATATCAATAAAAAAAATATTCTATATATTTTTCTGTTTAACTGTTATTTGTTGAAAGAAACTATTACACTGACATCATAATAGGCTTCTAATAGGTTTGCATATATAGAAGCAGATGAGTGAAATATATTCAGTGTATGATATAAAGAATAATAGATATTTACTTACCATTGTATCATCCTTCAGGTCAGTAGAGAAAGCTACAGGATACCAGTAATTCTTCAATTGGGGATGGTATGACTGAACTGGACCTGATATGTCCAAGCTTTTTCGTCGTGGTCTTCTTTTTTCTATATCTACAGAATTAAAAGAAGTACTGGGAGAAGAGGATGTGTGGGAAACTTCAGTTGTGCTTCTTTCTTGCAACAACTTATCGCTTACTAATTCTTCCATGTAAGCCAGTTTATCTAAAGCAGTGGAGACCCTAGCCTCAGATATATGAACCTGTGGACGTTCAATAAGTAACATGAATACAATCATATATTAACAACTTGTGAACAAGTTCCATCAAAGCTACACTAGTGCTGATTGGTCACTAACATCTAAGGATCAGTACCTGTCTGTGTGCTTGTGCTAATTCTTCCTGCAACTCTGCTAACTCCTTTTTCATGGTACCAATGGACTTATAATCACGAGCTAAAGGATTAAGAACTTCCACCACCTACACCCATAAATTTAGGAGGAATAAAGTTAGCATCTAGTGGCATGTCTGGCTAAAGTGAAAAGGCAATGGCAAAACAATAATATGATCCATTAGCCAAGTTTATAAATTTTCAAAATTCATATAGACTAAACATGATACCAATTCATTGAAGGATCCAACATGACTCAAACAAATAATTAAGTTATATTATAAGTGGAAACCTTTTCATGGAGAAGCATGATGGTAAGCAAGTCTTGGCGAGCTCGCCAATCACAGTATTGAATATCATATCTTGCCACTTCCAGAGCTTGATATACATCCAAAAACTTTCCTTTATACTGGGGCACCTTAGATCTTGGATCCTCTACATCAAAGAGAGCACTCCATGCATTCTTCTTATCTATCTCTTCTCCATATACAGCGAACACTCTATATCGACCTCTGAAACCCTGAAATATGATATACACAACAATGTTATCTACTGGACTAATGATGAAGGAGCTTAGAAAAGGCAGTTTTTTTTTTATTGAAGGGCCAAATCTAACTGGAATATTCATAAACCAAAAGGAAGTTTGTTTTGTACAAGAAGCACAGGAGAAAACAGATATAGCAAAACATAAAAACCAGGTAAAACAATGCTATAAACAAGCTCAAGGATTTAAGATACCAGGAAGATAAAAACACCCCCTGGACCAACTCGTAACCAATACACAACTCAATGCCAAGTCAAAACTTCAATACTTATTACAATATCAAGAACTGAAGATCCCCAAATTGCTTATTGTTGAAGATAATGGCATTTCTCCTCCATCCCAAAACATAAACATCAAATCCTGCATCTTCTTCCCCAAGAAAATTCCACACATCTGATCATACAAATTTTGAAAGCAGTTGCCGCCGAACAAAATCCACCCCTACTAGTCAACCAAATACCCTTCCCCAAACATCTAACACCAGGTCATAAAAAAACACACAAATTATTGAATCCTCGAATATGAATACCTCTATACCGCAGCTACTGAGAGTTGTTGCCAATTGATGCAGCTGCTGAATAATTGGCTTAGAAAAGATAGTTACTAATTAATAACGAAAATGAATAAATCACTATTGTTGTTCCTAGCGATAGCATTTAGTTTCTGAAAAGCATTTCAGATAGATTAATCTTTTAATAATTATGCTGATATTCAAATTAGAACTTAAATCATTTTACATAATATTTTGAAAGTGTTATTTAAAACTTTTTAAGGAACTGTGAGGTAATTATATCCAGAAACACACCTCTATAAGAAAAAATCAAAACAGTTGTTTCTTACTATTGTAAATAAGAAAGATCGGTGATTAAGCACACATAAAAGAAGAAGAAGAAGAAGAAGAAGAAGAATCTAAAAGGGTTCTTAAGCAAAAGAATAGAAAACCTTTTTGGAGTCAAGCTTGGAAGATTTAGAGAAGGAGAGTGGCAGAGAGAGAACAGCAGCAGCAGTAGCAATGGCGTTCATGGCGGAGCCAACGTGGGAGAGAGAGAGAAACGTCGAGACTGTTGTTTTGAGGAGTTTTGTTGATAAGAGTTTGGATTTCCACGCGATCTCGCTTGGCCTTCCCAGTCACGCCACGTGGATCAGCCTCGACTCTGGCCGCACACGTGGCACATTCTCACACCACACACTCGCTTTCTATTCTCACTGTGTTTGGTATCTTTTGGGCCCTGACACCTTGCCAACTCGGATAAGAGACCAAGATTTCTTAGCTATCCATTCACTCTTTGATATTTTGTCCATTTATTATTACTTCTTTTTCATTTTTTTTAAAACAACTCACCACCGCCTCTCATCTAATATATTATTTTTGTTTCTACCCCTGCCAATTTGTGATTTTAATTAAGTATTTTTGGCCTTCAATTTTGGTATCCAGAAAATCATATTAAAAATAATACTTATGAGAAAAATTCTAAATTTGTAGTGGATCAGTAAAATTAAGTTGGATATTTTTTCATGGACATTATGTTTGATAGTTTATATATATTTTTATTTTTTCTAAACATAGACTAGGTGAAACTATGTGAATTGGTAATCCGTTGTTTCGACTTCTAATTTATTAACCCCATTGGGTCAAATATCTAACCAGTTTTTACAATTTTGTTCTCATCAATTAAAAGTAGAAAAAATCTTTGACTAAAAGTTTTAGGTTGATGAAATTATTATTTTCTCATTTTCTTATAGTTGACATACGTTTTTTCATGGGTTTTTTGTCTTTCTTAATTTTTTCTTTGTTTTTCATTCTATGCTCTTTTCCATTTTCATTTTTTATGTTTTTTATTACTACTACTATTATTATTATTATTATTATTATTATTATTATTATTATTATTATTATTATTATTATTATTATTATTATTATTATATATCTATAGTTTTATGTTTATCTTTAATTATTGTATAAATATTTTTAACAACGACAAAAAAAAAAACACTGAAATCCGTGGAAATCAACTTGAAACTATTTTCAAGGATTAATTATATTCTAATTCACATTTTTATATTTTTTTTTTTGGCAAAATTCATAAATATCTAACAAATTACATAAAAAGAGAATGGTTAATTAATGCTTGAAATCATTATCACAATTTTCATGTTTGTTTTCTAAAACTTGTACAGTGTTCAGTTCTTACTCAAATCATTGTCTCCTCCACCTAAGTTTTCACTCTCACACTCCTTTTACCCACTCGTCCATTTCTGTAATCATCACATCTTGCTGCTTGGAGTTGCTGTATAGTCTTGAAAATCTACTTTGTAGAGATCCCACACCTCCCAATTATGACCCCACAATCTAGTTTTGTTCTCATAGCCTAACTTTCACTCTCTATCATCTCCGGAAACCAACCTTCTTGTTGTGTACTACCACAAGCTTTCCTTATAGATCCCTCTATCGTATAAATAGATTATTATTCCTACTCTTTTACATTTTTGTCGTTGTAATCCTTCAAAACTAGATCCATAGAAATCCTGATTCTGGTTGACTCATTAACCTAAAAAATTTTAACAATTAAGAATGTTAAATATTAATTTTTAAGTTAACTCTACTATGTTTAGAGTTTATATAATAACCGTAGTATGCCATTTATACACCACAATCAATTCTTATTAATATTTATGTAAATTATGTTGAAGAATTTGTTTATTATAATAGATAAAGTCTCATATCAAATAGAACAATTATTTAAAAAAATATATATTAAAACTTATAAATTAAGCTTGGAAAAGAGACTAATAAGATGTGAAGTTTTGAATGCATCAGATTAGATTTCAAGTACACTAGAAAGTACATTGAGTAACAATTTTGTAAAATTGAATTAAACTCAAATCCATCTTTCTAATATGGTATTAGAAGAATGAGAAAAACGTTTATACACTGACATTTAATCATAATTTTTTATGTATGGTAAGTTGGTTAAGTTTATCAATTAATAGAGTTATAATTAAACACTAGTATAAAACCCTTAGAATATATTTTTAGAGTATATTTTATACTGTCAATACATAGATGTTATTATATTCTAACATAACATTTTACATATTAAATTAATTTTGACATGTTTCCAATTATCATAACTACAATATTTCATTTATATTTTGAAATTTAAAATTACCGTAATATAAAAGTAAACTAACTTTTAAAACTTCTCCCCTCAATTTGTGAAGAAATAAGAAAATTATTATTTTTCCGTTGGTTCGTAACATCTCTCCTCAACCAAATATAATGTATAATAGGTAATCAAATGTTTTTAATACCGTAAATTTGTTGACTTTTGCTATATATTATATAAATAATTTATATAAAAATTTAGCTGTAGATTAAGATTAAATAGTAATGTAATGTTTTATACGTCAATAAACACCTATTTGCTTGACAAAAATTTGTAAATATGTGTCTCAGTTTGCATTGTTAAATGTGATTATAAACTACTCAAATGTTTGAATTGCAGAAGAATGAGAAGGAAATTGGTGGCAATGACAAGAAGATAAAGTACTATAAGTAAATTACTAATTGTTGGTAATGAATAAGGAAGATTTCGCATGTATTTTATCACCACATCCAAAACACCCAATCAAAGTTTCAAATTAGTTAAAGGCTTCAAAAAGAACTTTGGGCGTGTGGATAACATTATAGGGTGCAAATAGTAATGCATCAGTGTTGATCCAATAGTTCTCCCACACAGCGTTACTTTGGAACACTAAAAGCTAAGATGGGGTTGTAGATATCACTATAGGGATGTCAATAGTAACATGTCCATAAACCATGACACATTGCCACTGACATGTCCATAAGCAAATTATTCAGTATCTCATCTCTCACAGGAATGTGAATGAATCACATATAAGTAACACTATAGGGATACTAAATACCCATAGTGACATGTCAACAAAAATAATCTAATATTGCATTGCAAAAAAAAAAAACAAAAACAATTAGAAATTTAATGCAATACATCATTTAGTTCTTTAGGAAAATATAAAAAGAATATCAACTTTTTAACTTCATGCAATGTCAACTACTTCCAGAAAGCAATATTAAATTTCACTTATGATGTTTGTCATAAAGGAGGGAATCTTAATAAAAATTTTCAGGAAGAGATCCATCAAGAAAAAGGATTCTCAGTGACAATTTACTAGAAATCGCTCAAATAGAGACTTAAGATTCATTCAAGTATGAAGTTACAAGAGAGTGGGAGGAGCATAAATAGCCCAATGAGAAGGTTAGACACAACGATCTAAGCAATGTGGGACTTTCAGCTTAATTAAGATTAAAATTAATTAACCTCTGAATTAGGCCAAAGTAGTGCCTAGCTTAATTCTATGGGGGTGGGAAGAGAGTCCATTACACCTTGGATCAAGAACCCCTTTCTAAATTTACCTCTTTTGATTAACTAATAACACCTCTGTTTCCTAAATATACGAGAAATGACCGAAAATACATGATCTAAAGAAAATTACAAACAATCTAATATTTACACGATTTAGACTAAAAACTATAACATATGATTTTCACTTCAATTAAGAGTTGAGACCTTGAAAACTTTTTTCGAACTATGTCTTCATTTATCCTTATCATGACCTTAGTAATAGGATCCTTGATAGGATAGGATTGCGTCAACTTATACTACTTCAGTCAGTAGCTACTTAAGCTTCTCACCTACTATCATGAAATTTCTGCAACAATCACAATTTCAAAACAATACATTAACTGAAAAATTAAGTAAAACAACAAAATAGTAAACCACAATACACTTACACATTTCTTAACTGAATTTTGTGTATAGACATTACCCTCATTCTCTTTCGGTTCGCGGGACCTACTCAGTGGTTCAACAATCCACAACATATATTTGAATATACTTACACATAATATACAAACACAATTAAATTGAGAGAACTTAATTAAACAGAAAAATATTACGTATATACTAATTCCCAAAAGTAATTTCTAGAACTTTACTACTATTCTGAAAACTTTTCAGAAAAAGTAATATATAGTTCCAAAAATTATTATGATCATGTGCATTATAAATAGGATGATTAGTAGTTGAAAAGTACATTATCTATAATATAATATTTGGTACTTAAACATATTTATAAATAGCTAAATTCGTGGTGTTGTGTTATGACCTTACGAATTTGATTATTTGCAACATTTAGAACACAACCTTTTCGAAATCAATATTGTGGTAAAATGAATGAGTTTTGTGAAACTTACCACTAAGTGACGGTTGTAGTGGCTCAAGGAGAGATGCATGAAATTAGGATTTCAAATTAAGCATAAGACAACTTAAAAGGACAGGAAATATCTTAGGAGTTTTAAAATTATGGAGGGTGCAGAAAGAAAAATGGAATGAAAAAAGTAAAAGTCCAAAGCTTGGGTCTTAATTTTTAGTAGGCCTCATATATAAATTCAAAATTCTGATTTTTAAATTAAAAGGTGCTCAATGAAATCACTAGCATTCTTGGTCTGGTTGGTAATTGTTGAAGAGCAATTACCTGATGGCTAAGGTTCAAGTGCTGGTAAGGGGAAGAAATTAGAAAACATGTATGAATTGAGGTATTCTATAATACCTCTCTTTTAATTTTCATATTATTGTTAGTTATATAAACTATTAAATATTTTTTATTTAATTTCTTATAAATATTTGTCACAAATGTCAAAATTTTCTTCCTTTCATTGGCAAAGGTATATAATGTAATATTATTAATATAAACTTTTACGCTCACATATGTAAACTTAAGCCAAGCTTTAATGATGGGTTACAATGTATGAAAAACATTAATAAAAAATTTAAAAATTACTTATATTCATATTAGGATAATTATCAATGTTGTTGATCTTGATAAAAGAAAATTATTCAAGTTTAACTAATAGTTTGAACTTATATACACAATAAATTTTTCAATATTAACAATGGAAGATGTTAATAAAAAAAAATATTTAATTATAATTAAATTTAGAAAACATTTTTATATAAGTCAAGCGTTAGTATAATTAGTAATGTTAATTTTTTTAAAAGAAAGAATCAAACTTTTAATATTTTTTTATTTCTTATTTTTTAACCAATTAAGTCACCGTATATTTTTATAACTTAGAAAATATTTTATAGGAAAGAAATTGTTCCAAAAATCTTAGATTGAAAATGTTGATTTCTAACGTTAGGTATCCACTTAAAAAATAACTTTCTTAAAAAAATGTTTTTCAAAAATATTGTTTATAACACGATTTTTCTCATAAACTTTCTTACGAGGAGAGATGAGAATATAAATTTTTTTTAGTTAATATTTTCACACCATTAAAAAATATCATATTATTTTCACTAGAGTATTTGATACAGTAAACAATAATTAAAAGTAACAGTTAAAAGTATCACATAAATGTTTGATATCAATATAATTATATAAATATTATGAAAAATATTTATGCTAACCTAGAATATTTCATTCATTCCCATATGTTATATGTTGTAGACATGAATATTTTTTTCTTGCCTACAAAACACAAGCAAATAATGCAAATTAATATAGCACCATGCAAATCCTTATTTTAAATTCGCATAAACTTGGATCAGGATGAGTGACAAAAAAGATTTATAAAACTAGAATCTTAACCATCTTGGACCATGTGACCGTAGTATCCAATGACACATTAAAGACATCAAGTTCATCATTTTTGAGAAAAACAAATAGTTTAGTTTAATTTTCTATAGACAACCAAATCTTGACTGAAAAATATTTATCCTTTTTTGTGGTGTTTGTGCCACCGGCTTGCACTTTATTATGCATCTCCACGCTCTCCTAATTATTTTTAAATTGTTAGCATTCGCAGGTGAATCTATACTAGCTACCACATATTTTTATTGATATTAATTTCAATGTTGTTATCAATGTTTTCTCATTAAACACGTATGCATGCAAGTATATTCATTTAGTACTCTTGTGTGTATTTTTGTCGTCTAATAAATTATTTTATCACTCATGTCGGAATGTCAAGTTATTAATCGATCAATGCGTTTAATAATTTATAGTATGGTAGTACTATACACAAGCTAAGCATTTGAATTATTTGATATATTAATCATGTTATTGTTATTGGTACGAAGTATATTTAACTTTGTACATCACTAATTTTTGTCATAAAAAAACTTTAGTAAAATCTCTCCTCCAACAATAATTTTTTCATATACAAAACTTCACCTGAATACCTTACTTAAATCAAACCTAGTGCCACTTATATTTTATCAATGCATTTGAATTACTTTGATTCACAGTTACTTGTTCGTGTCGCACATGCTCCAAGCCTATTTTGTAGTACTATTCAAAACCTTATTCGTTAAAAATCTGAGCATACATTAATGCCTATAGTTAGATTCGGTTGACATCATTAAACATATATAGCAAAATCTTGGCAACTTTTACTTCTTTTCTTACTTTTATCGTTTTATATATTATGGGAGGTAATTCATAAATAATGGTAGAAAACTATAAATTTATCTTCTACATCATTCGATTCTAATTAATACTTCTCTTATCATATTTAGTGTGCGTTTGCTAATTTTCCCCAGTATTTTAGTTGTTTTTTAAGAAAAACAAATTGTTTGTATTTTCATCGGGATGTTTTGGAAAATTGAATAAATTGGTAAAAAAAATTATTTATGAAAAATAAAATATTTTTTATAATATAAAGATTTGTAACTTCCTATTATTTTTCAGTATCTTTTATTTTCAGTTGTCTTTATAATATTTAATTATTTATCCAAACAAAAATAATATTTTAAAATTACTTTTTAGCAAATTAATTTTTATTATAATAAGTTATAACAATAATTTATTATAATATAATCAATTATTTAAATAATATAGTTTTTTATTATTTCAAAGTACATCTTTTACGAGACACAACTATCTAATTAATTAAGGAAAAATGTTAGGTTACTTGATAGCATAAATAAGTCATAAATTGATACTTGTTTTGAAATTGGTATTGTCATAAATATTTTTCTCCTCTTAATTATTTGACATTACAACATTAATTTTATTAGAATTGTTTAAATTTATAAATAATTAATGAAGGTATTATAGATTGAGTCTTATAAAAAGGATAAGACTGTCGTATAAATTATAACGCTAAAAGCAGTGTAAAGATTACATCAAAGCATGCATAAGGAAAAATTGTAATAGAAGTACCTTTGCGTTGAAAAAATTAATTCGGTATAACGTATGTATTACTCTAAGAGTTGAATATTTATAAAGTGATAATGGAAAATTCAATGACAACCTTACTTTCTTTTAACTTTTAAATTGTTAATAGGTAAAGTCACTAAATTTACCATATATAATCAAAGTTTTTAAAATCGAAATAGTCATTGAACCGATAAAGACATGTGTTTAGGGTTCAAAGATTCAATTAGAGTTGAACAAGATTCAATAAAATATTATTTTTTATATTTATTTTTACTAATATAGTAATATACTAAGCAAAAAAATAAGGTATATATGATTTATAATACACAAATATAATACATCTTATTAAATTTAAGTATGGTTGTCTTTATAATATTACAAAAATATAAAGTTTCACGTTACCTAAAATTATGAGTGACAATGGGTCGGGATGAGTATAGGTAGCGTCTACCCGCTTCTCACCCATCACAAAATACTCGTACCCGTTGGGTACCAATTATAAAAATACTTGCAGGTTTTTTCAATACCTATGAGTATCCATAGGTACCCACAAATTTTTTTCAAAAATATTATTTTTTGTCTAAATTTTATCAAACAAATCATTTATTTCTTGAAACATCTAGAAATAAAATTATACTAGTAAGTTTCTACAACATTAAGTGAATCTAAAAATAGATTAATATAATATATATATACAAAATATTTAATATAAATAGAATATTTGTTTTACATTACCAACATTTTTATAAAAAATAATTTTATGAATTATATATTTTTTATAAAAAATAACATTGGTAACCATAAAATTTGACAATTAATATTTTAACTTGATTTATTTAACAAAAATATGATATTCTTTAAATTAAATATATATAGTATTTTAATTTAGCGGGTACGAGTACTATAACACATGTATCCATGCTTGTTAAGGAGCGTGTAGGAAAAAAAAACTCGTACCCGTGATGGCTGGTACCCATTTAATTTATCCATGCTGATATTTTCACCGGTTTAATTAGTGGATACCCACGGACACAAATTTTTTTGTCATCTCTACCTAAAATGACTTTTTAAAAAATATTTATATTCTAAATTGTTATCAACATTTCATAATTTGTAAAAATTATTTTTAAATATTTTTTATTTCACAATCCTTTATCAGAATATCTCTCATTTGTATATCTAAAATTTTAAAAACAAAAAATTTTCAATTTTTATATATTTTTCCTTTTTTAAAAAAATAAAAATAAAACAAGCTAACCTTTGAACAGGTTGGTTTTTGCCGATGCAACCATTTTTTACCTGTTCCTAGCATGCCCAATTTTGGAAAACAATAGATCAAATACTGGTCTGGTTCCCGATTCAATCGGTTGAACCAACTGATCTGGTTTTCACAACCTGGGTTGTAATAGAATATTAAACTTTTTACACTGACCGATCGTAAATCTTTTTCTCTGAACGTATTACTTTTGGTATTACTCCATTTGTTGCTTAGTGTAAGTTATTTAAAGTTAAATTAATGAGAAATTGTTTGTGTTTTTTTTTATTTTAAGAAAGTTTTATAAGTTAAAATTTGTGTTAGAATATATTTTAATAAAAAATCATTAATAAATAATAAAGACATGTATTCTTCAATGTAATATTAATTGATTTCTATTTTGCTTATATTACATCTAATGATATTATTTTATTTTTTAATATAATATTAAGATTACTTTTAAATAGGAAGAAGGATTAATGATATTGTTGATAAGTTGGAATAAAGAAAAAGTCTCTTATACTTTTGAACTAGGTGTATCTATCCTATTTATTAGGAAGAACCTATTTACACCCAGTGTCAGTTATTAACCTTACATTTAATCCTACCCATTAATTTTATTAAATATTACGATTGAGATGATTTCATTTAAAAAACAACTTTAAATATCTTATATCTCCTAAAGATTATCAATAAATTATAATAAAATTTAATAAAATATTATCTATCAATTAAACTTAAATTTTTCAATGAATTAGCAATAAAAAAATTTATTATCACTATCTTAATTGGCATTACCATGATTGCCACTTTCTCTACCACTGTTATAATTATTAAACTCTCAAGTTAACTTGCTAACTCTTATGAATTTAGGAGTTCATTTACCATTTTCGAGTTAACTCATGTGGAAACTCTCTTTTTAGTAAATTTGATAGATTCTATATCAATTTTATAGTCAACAAATTAGGTTGTTTTTTATGCATGTAGTGTTCAAAAAATTTTCATTTAGTGTGTTGTTCTTAAAAAAAATAACATTTAACTTTAAGAACATCAAATATTTGTTTCCTAACAACACCAAACATTATTATAATGTTCAACCATATATTGGCACCTTCGCAATTTATTATCTCATGGTAATGCATTGCTAGTGTAACATTGCAAATAATTACCAATAAATAACTTTTAAAATAAAAAGAAATTCAATACTTAGCACAATTATGTTTTCTCATCAAAATTCAAAACTTTCAAGAAATACAATTAAAAACACATGTTGTTCACTCTTACTAAGCGAGTATATATAGTTGCCCAGTGAGGAACTAGGATATTTTGCCTAGCGACAAGTCACCCAACTAGGTACCTTAATTAAATTGTTCTAGAGAAGAAGTTTTGCTCAATGAGATGTGTCACTGGTTGAAAAAATCAATAAGTTCCTAACAAGGGAAACTTTGCATTACGCGAGACATATCGCTAATGCAAATCCAAAAAATTCATCAACAGAAGTAACTTTTCACTGAGCGATATGACTGTTTACTATACAATGATGTCATAATTAAAACAAATCAAAACAGGATTCACTTAGTACATTCAAAGGATCAGTATGCACATTCACAACATGTCTCACGATACTAGAGTATACTATGTTTTTGTCATCATACACAAATGGTTATATAAAGTTAAATTACTAAATGTTGCCACTCTGAGACATTATATATATGCAGCAAGATATATGTATCCTATACAATTCAAAAGTTATGTTGGTCCTATCCTCGATCTTGGTAAAGGTGATGATAATGGCAGTAATCATGTTGGCATTGAAAACAATGTCATTTATGACAATGATAACGATCATGATGGTGGCTAGGAATAGTAATGGGTCAAGGCGAGTAACCAAGTACTTGCCACCTACTCAATTCTCGTTGTACTCTATGATAAAAATATCTACAGGTTTTTTTTACTGCCCATGGCTACCCATGCATATTTCAAAAAAATATTTTTTTTAAAAAAAGAATATTTTTTACATTAAATTTATTAAACAAATAATTTATTTGTTGACAAATTTAGAAATAGAAGTATACTATTTTCTACAAAATTAATTTATCTAAAAATAAATTAATATAATATATACAAAATATTTAATACAAATAAATTCTTCTTTTTACATTACTACCAACATTTTTATAAAAAAATAGTTATATTAATTATGCACTCTTAGAAAAAGTAACATTGATAACAATGAAATTTGATAATTAATATATTAAGTGGATTTACTTTTAAAAAAATATTATCCTATTCAAATTAAATATGTTTAGTATTTTAGTCTAGCAGACACTAAGTAACTATTGGTACAGGTACTATGTTATCTATATCTTGTTGTTAAGGAGTAGGTAAAAAACAATATGTACTCAAAGGTGGTAGATACCATTTAAATTATCCGTAAGAGTATATAAGATTTATTAGTAAGTATCTGTGAACATGAATTTTTTTACCATCACTATAGTGATAATGACAATTATGACTATGGCAACAAAATTTTTTCTATTACTAATTGATAAAAAAAATTTAATTTTAATTGATTGATAATATTTTTTGAAATTTTAAAATTTAATTTATTGATAATCTTTAAAAAACAAGAAATAATTAAAATAATTTTTTATTTTTTAATTGATATAAGTTAGAATCAGATAATCTTTATTTTAATTTTATAAATTTAATTACTGATAATCTCAACCGTCATATTTAATAAAAATAATAGATAAAATTTTATATAAGTGATTTTGAATTATGTCTAGATATGATTTTTATTAAAAATAAAATCTTACAACTTATTTAACAAATCGTATTAAAAAATTAAATAAAAAATTTATTTTAAATTAAATAGAATGCTAACCTTTAGAACATGTTAAAGAACTATAACAAAACATTTTTATTGAAAGAACCAAAATTATGCAGACCCATATTAGCAAGAGCCTTAAAATAAATATTCTATTTTTTCAAATAGCAAACTTGTTTTAAGAAGATGCTGAGAAACAGTAACAACTAACAAAGCAAAAGACAACATGATCAGAGTCGTCAATCAAGTTGCACTACTACACATGCAGCATCTGTGATCATAAATGGAAAGTGAAGATGACAGAAAACCAACATGGTAACAAGATAAAAGTAAAAACAGCTGGAAATACCACGTGGCGGATTTCTACTGGATGAAATTTTGGCACAGAGACAATCGGAAAATGCTGAAAGGCCACACAAACAAAACTCACTATTCTGTCTGTATTCACAAACAATCACTCACCATGTCAAACTACTTCAACTTCATTATTTTAATATCACATACTTATTTAAAAAATTCTACAAAATCAAAATGGGAAAATATAAAATACAAGTTATGTCAGTTTTTTAATTATGCTTTATGTGTGAAATACTCACTACCTTTTAAAGGACTAACTTTCGTCCTGTATATTTTTTTTTTATTTAGAAAACAGGCATACAATGTTACTTACAAAAATGTTAGCCCACTTATATTAAAATCAATTTAGTAAAATTATGTCACTTTATTTATGTAAAACATTTTTCATGCACAAAATAATAAGGTTTTTGATTTTTTGTTCCAGAAATTTTATACCTTTTAACTTTTAATCTATTATATTATTTATTAGTTTGTATTTTCTTAGAATATTTACTTGTAAGAACCTACACGGAGGAACTAACATGAGATTTTCAGTTTTTTTAATTAAAATCCTTATATAAGCATCTGTGTTTAGTTTATTAAAACATAATAGTTTGTGTACTCTATATTAGATTAATATTTATTTTAGTAATTGAATTAAAATTTTAAGATATTAAAATAAGTTAGCAGAAATAAAAAAAATATAAAAATGGGATTAGAATTCATTATTTGAATAAAATTTGTAAAAATAGTGAGTTAGATGTGGTGTTGTCCAATCCATTTAAAGTTAATTGAATTTTAATAAGTTTTTATAAACAACTAGCGTGGAAGTTATTCTTATTAAGATATTAATAAGTTTTAATCAGTTTTTATTGGTAATTGATTTTTTATAGTCAATTAATAAGTTTTTAATTGATTTTTTTATAAAATTTGATGAAATTGATTCAGAGTAGTTATTTTTTTTTAATTTATAGCTACTATTACCTTGTTGCTTAATTGATTATGCATGGGCTTATAGAGTAGTAGAAGATGAAAAACGAGTTAAGGAGACGTTGGTAAAACATCAAATTGATTTCATTCTCACCTTCTCTAAGGAGACATTTTCGTTTTCACATTTGCTGCTGCTGCTGTTCCAAACACATGATGAGCTACCAGTGTCCTCGTCCCATTGATACCAATTATCAAGCACAGCACACTGTAAATAAACGTCAAAAAGTTAAACTTAAAAAGTGAGAGGAAAAAAAAAAAAAACAAAACGCACGAAAGTACATCCTTCACACTCTCCAAAACGCGTAGCATCAACATTCATGAACCATTCGCCCATCTGGTTCATGTCCCTTCTTCTTCAACCTCACCATTCTCTCTTTCTCACACTTGAAGTTCCTTCAACAATGTCTTCACATTACTGTCTCTTTCCCTTATTCTTCTTAACTCTCTCCACCCTCTCACATTCCTCCTCCTCTTCGTATCTCAAACTCCCGTTACTCCCTGGCACCACCCTCCCCCACACCCTGGCGGCCTCCCTCCGCCGTCCGCAGTCCCCACTCACCTCCGGCGCCGCCACGGGCTCCGGCCAGTACTTCGCGGACCTCCGCCTGGGGTCCCCGCCGCAGCGCCTCCTGCTGGTGGCCGACACGGGGAGCGACCTCGTATGGGTGAAATGCTCCGCCTGCAGAAACTGCTCCAAAACCCGATCCACATTCCTCCCTCGCCACTCCTCCTCCTTCTCCCTCACCCACTGCTACGACTCACTGTGTCAACTCGTCCCCCACCCTCAACCTCAGCACTGCAACAACCGCTCCAGAACCCACACCCCATGCCACTATCAATATTCCTATGCGGACTCCTCCACCACAAGGGGCCTCTTCTCCAAAGAAACCACCACCTTCAACACCGCCACCATCACAAACATAACCTTCGGCTGCGGCTTTAAAACCTCAGGCCCCAGCGTCACCGGCTCCAGCTTCAACGGCGCCCAGGGCGTATTGGGCCTGGGCCGCGGCCCCATCTCATTCACCTCCCAACTCGCCCGCAAATTCGGAAACACCTTCTCTTACTGTCTACTCGACTACACCCTATCCCCTCCCCCCAAGAGCTACCTCACCATTGGATCCCCCCCAAACGACACCGTTTCGCGCTCCTACACACCCTTACTCACTAACCCCTTCTCTCCCTCCTTTTACTACATCACCATCCTCCGCGTTTCCGTTGACGCCGTCAACCTTAAAATTGACCCCTCCGTTTGGCGGATCGACGCTAACGGTAACGGCGGCACCGTCGTCGACTCCGGCACCACGCTCACTTTTCTCGCCGAACCTGCTTACCGCCTTCTTCTCGCCGCGTTCCGCCGCCGCCTGCGGCTTCCCGCCGTCGACGCCGCCGCCTTTGGCTTTGATCTTTGCGTCAACGTTTCTGCCACCGCGCGGCCACGACTTCCGCGCCTGAGATTCCGTCTCGCCGGGAAAGCGGTTCTGTCGCCGCCGGCGGGGAATTATTTTATCGAACCGGTGGAGGGAGTAAAGTGTCTCGCGGTTCAGCCGGTTCGACCGGGTTCGGGGTTTTCGGTGATGGGGAATTTGATGCAGCAAGGCTACTTGTTTGAGTTCGATTTGGATCGGTCGCGGATCGGGTTCTCGCGGCGTGGATGTGCGGTTCGCTGAAAAACCAACGCAAACCGCAGCTGAACCGGGTGTTTTTAAAATGACACAGATTTGTTATTTGTTATTATTGCCACGTGTATTTTTGGGGGGAAGGGTTTGTTTGGAATGGTTTAATGTTGTGGGAAATTTCCGTGGAAGAACGTTTGATCGTTTCTTTTTTGTTTATTTGTTTATTATCTGAAATTTATTTGCACTGTGTAGCATATTTGAAGGGAAAAAAGAAATTAAAATAATGCTGGAGTTGTGATGATGTAAATAATGGAAGGTGTTTTTAATTTGAAAGGTTTCTACTTTCGAGTAATTTAATTGTTTGCTCACGGTAATGACCAAAACAATGAGTTTGTCAGTGTTAAAGATTCATTTTAGACATTGTAATAATCGTCTTTGCTATTCACTTGGATTGAATTGTAAAAAAAAGAAAATAAAATTATAAAAGTAGAAAAAAAAAAGTTAGTTACATTTGGGTCCTGTATCTTGCTGCATTTTTTAATTTTAATTTATTAGTCTTTATAATTTCTTTTAAAATTTTATATAAAATTTTTATAACAATTTAAAAATAATAAAATATTATTTAAAATGTTTCAGGACAAAAAAAACTTTGAATTATATAGGTTAAAAGTAAAAAACAATAACTAGAAATTAAAACTGCAAACCAGTCTACTTACACAGTAAACATAATTAAATCAAAGAAAAATAAGGTGACAATGTGATTGTATGTTTGGTTCTTAAAATGTTTTAAATAATGGTTAAAATACTTTAAAAGCAAACAAAAATAAAAATATTAAATTACAAAGATTAAAAATAAAAAATAATTAACAAGAATTATAAATGAAAACTTGGTTATTTAATAAGGTGAAAATGTTATGATTCAATAGAAATTTGGAGTGCGAAAATATAATTCAATAGAAATTTGGAGTGTATTAAAAAATAAATTTTAAAAAAAATGAAAATAAGACAGAAGATAAAATAAATAGTGAGAATAAATAAATAGTGCAAAATACATGGATATCTTAAATAATTTTTTTTATAGATCAAATTTTAATATTGTATAACGTCAGTTTTTGTTAGTCATATTGGTAAAAATGTGTAAAACAAAAATGGGTATACAAATCTCAAAAAAGAATTATATAAATTAAATTTTCTACCTAGATAAAATGCTCTCTTCCTTTAAATGGGAGTCAGTTTCTTATTAAAAAAAAACTCAATAACATAGACAAAAATACATATGATATTTTTCTTTTCTATTAAAAATTCCATTAAACCCAATACACTTCCTTATTTAATATATACTACAACACAATTACTTAAATTTCACCAATTTATCTTCTCCAAAAATCTCAAAATATACTTTCATGTAGTTATATTTGAAAATAAAAGATTTTAAAAAGTATTTTTTTGAATGTTTATTATTTATACTTTCAAAAATTATTTTTTAAAACATTCTTCAGATAAAGTATTTTCTACAATTATTTCTCACGAAAGTAATTTATACACTATATTGTTCTTAATCCAAAAAATAAGAACAAAAAAAAAATACATATGAAAAACTAAAATGTATTACATAGCAGGAGAAAATAATAAAAGATATTGATGGTTTGTTTTATTCACTTTGAATGAAATTGTTTAAGAGAAAATTCAAAATAATCATAAAAGATATCAAGTAGAAGTAAATGATTAATAGAGATGTAAAAGTAAAATAAAGTTTAAAGAATATTAAAAAAATTACAAAAATATATCTTAAAAATAATCAATTGGGATTACAGAATTAGGTTTAAAGAATAGAAAAATAAAATAAAATTAGAGTTTATTTAGTTTTATGAAAAATAATACTTTTGTAATAAAATATATATAAAAAAGAAATAGCGTAGATTGATTATTAAAAGATTATGTTGAAAAATATAATAAGAATATTTAAGAAAATATCTAGAATAAATATGAAAAAGGGTATATTAATTATTATATGAATGTGTAAATAATACGAGCCTAAAATTAATGTTGTTTTGTCCTAATAGAAATCAAAGGGATTTATAACACTTCATTACTCAACTAGACTCCTTTTATTTACGCCTAAAATTAATATTTGAATACCTCTAAAGTTAACAATCAAAATATCATTTATCATTTTCTTTCTTAAGTTTAGTATGACCTTTTTAAGAGTTTAGTTTGACATATTATTTTGTTTAAATGTGTATCTTATATTAAATGAATTTAAAAAAAAACACGCATTTTATTTAAAATAAGCTAAAAAGTTATTTAAATTTCTTAGTAAAGAAAACGTTGTTTATCCCCTATTATAAAAATGTTGTTTTTTATGTACAAAAATTCATTAATGAAAGAGTACTTAAAGTTAAATTAGACACAAGATATTTTAATTCAAGACATATAATATTTTTTTATTAACAACTAAAAAATATGTGTACTTTTATATTTTATTATATTAAATAGATATAAACAAATAGGTTGGCCTACCATGTCTAATGGACTTTTCTATAACTACAAGTCTGGTCTATTGAAATAATTAAACAGGCATTTTCAAAAGTTAAAATCCAATTTTTTTATTAAACATGTCAGGCCAATTCAAACTTTAAATAGGTTAAAATATAGACTTTTATTGCATGGTATATTCCTTTTCTATAGGCTCCTATTTTCACCCTATTCCGTTATTTCCATACAAAAAGATATTTCATGGGAAGAGAGGAACTGGTTGTTTGGAAAAAGGAAAACAAAATTTATGGTTTAAACATTCTTTGGTTTATAAAAAATAACGTTTTTTAATGTTCTTTTAATTTGGTTATTTTAATTTTTTTTGTTTAATTTTAATCTTGTTTTCAATTAATAATTTTGACTTTAATTTCTAATTTCAATTAGTTATGTTAATCAAGTGACTTGATAATCATTAATAGACTATTTTGTCAAGCTTCCAGAAGATGTAATATAGATAAGTCTATATATGATGTAAAATCATATAAATTTATAAGTGATTAAAAGTATAATTTAATCAAAATATTTACTCTCAATTATTTCATTAGAGTTTCAAATAATTGATAATTCGCTGAATTGTCATGGTTGTTATGAAATCTTATTTAACACCATGTCTCAAAAATAAAGATTAAAATAAAACATTTAAAAAAACTTCAATATTTTCAGAAACAAAATAATATTGTTTAAGTAAGTGAAAATGATTTTTTTTTTTTTTATGGTGGGCTTCGTGTCGTCAATTCTTTCACCCATCAAACAAGCGAAAAAAATGTTTATTTACACTCTATTTTATCTTCTCCATTTTACTATTTTCCATTTTTATAAAAACTACTGTTATTTTATCCAAGCATATATGTATATTTAGCATTTTGTAGTCATTGGATTAAAGTGATCTGGCAGTGCTCCTCTTTAGTTCTATTACAATTGTTGGCTGATGTTTCTTATGCTTCATTGGAAACGATGCTTGGGTGTCATTTGTTGGTTTGGGGCTTTTGCCTTAATATTTTTTTAAAAGGGAAATGAAAGTATTTTATTTATATGTATTTAAGAAATAAATTATTTCATTATTTACATATACCTATATCCAGAATATTGACTATCTACTTTATCATGAGTCTATAAACATATCACTCTATTTTATATTTAACATATACAATCTAGGGTTTTGATACCAATTTGAAAAAGCACACCACTTATTGAAACCAAAAGAATAACATAATCACTTTCATAACAATACCTTTATAGACATCAAAATATCTAAAGGTTCCACCAATACACTCTAAAAAACAATCGAATTCTTAGATATTTAGATACTCCAGCAACCAGCAAACCAGAATACATACTTGTACTTTTTCTTCCGTTTACTCGCCGCCCATGCATTGGATCCGAGAAAAAGCTAGACCAATTCCCCCAGAAGTGGTCTTTATATCCCCAACCAACTGAGTACTTTGTACCACACCAATTGCACCTTTGAGCATGTTAGAAATAAGGGATTTTTACTCTTTGAACTATCATTGCAAAACACACATCGTGATGCAGTTAGAGAAATGACCACCCCTCTCCTCGTCAGGTGTCGATGATCGATAGCCTATCCAAGAGCAACCTCTAAGCGAATGCAATCACCTTAGATGGACATTTATTCTTTCACATTCCTCAAAGCACCTGAGCATCCACCTTAATAATTCGTGGGAGATTCACCTGTCGTTGTAATACTCTATATGATTCTGCCACCGAAAAACCTCCATCTGTAGATGGAGTCCACCACCATATGTCCTCCACATTCTCTTGAAGCTCCACATTCTACAACAACGATTCCAACAAGTTCAATAGGTCTAAGTTCCACTCAAATAACTCTCTCCTCCAACCCCACTTACACGCTGAGATTGCAATTATTCAGATATATGTTTGTCATTGAAATCCTTTTTTCCTTTACAGATATGTGCTTGTCTTCTGCTATATCATACAACCTAGGATATTAATTACAATTATTCACACTATTTTTATAGTGAAAATATATAAAAATTTATAGTTAGAATATATAAACATTAAACTATTATTAAATTAAAATTAAACTATATTTATTAGTTATTATGAGTCTATACTATTAACTTAATTTATAATCAGATTACGTGTTATTTTTGTTATTTAATTTACTAAAATAATATAATAAAGTAATTTTATTTTATATAATTAAATGGATTACCTCAAATAAGTAAGTTGAAAAATGTAACTCGCTAGGCTTATGGGCATATTTGTCTGGCAAAAAATAATTATTTTTAAAACAATAAAGAAACTGAAAAATTGTTAAACAAAATAGTTTTAGCATTTTAGGTTCCTGATTGAGTGATTGTACTCTGTCTTTCACTTGTCCATCTGATAGTTTTTACCTACATTATTTTATTAAACTCTTTCATATATACTTCTTCTCTATATATACTAACAAAACAAACTGTACTGTGTTAAAATGATCGATATAATATAACAGATAATCTTTAAGTGAACTTCTTGGAAAGAAAGAAAAAATAGGAAAATAAATAAATTCATAAATTAAAATTTTCTTATAATAAATTAACATGCAAATATCTCTCATATGATTTTTTTTAAGATGTTAAACTTTTTAGAAATTAAATTATGATAAGTTAATTCTAATATAAAAAAACTCTTTTGATTTATTTTATATTTTTTAAAAATTGATACATATAATTCGAACAATATTTTTTATACTTTGAATTATATTAGAAAAATAAATTGGCTCACCTAAAATTTATATTATAGTTTATGAAAAACAAGATAGCAAAAATCAAAGTTAAAAAGTTTGTATATTTTATGCTTTTGTAATAAAATTTACAGTTTTTCAAAAATTAAACGAAAATGTAAATATGCGCTTAAGAAAATTGTACTTAGTTTTTCCTAAGCATTTTATATCACGAGTTTTAGCCTTCAACTTCTGAGAAATTATTCTTATTAAATTAGTTGTATTTTTTTTAAAGGGAATTAGTTGTAATTTTTATTAATTACTAATTAGTACTAGTATGCTATATTCATAAGATTAAGTTTTTGTTACCCTTTCTGTGCAATCATTTAAAAAATTGATACCAACATGATGTAATATAGTTGGTAGAAAAGTTTTACTCTTTAAACTTTGCGGATTTTAGTCTTAAGCTTTTGGATTAGGGATACCTTAAAAAAATAAAGATATAATTATAAAACTTTTATCTTTCTTACCTAATAATTATATGTTAGAGACACTTACAAATGATAAAGACTTTTGAGATTGATTTAAGAAGAACGTTAATCAATGTCATCACTCTAAAGATACCGGATATAAAAAAATAAAATATTTTATTTAAATATAAAAATTATCTTTTATCTATGATTTTCAGTTATGCTTATATATTTTTAATAAATATTTTTTAAATACTTAATCCGTGTCATCTATATGTCCTTTGCGAAAATCCTTATTTAAAGGTAATATATTTCTAATAAATCCTATGTGTTAGCAAACTTAGTGGTAAGAGTGATTATAGTTGTAATAAGTTGGTTTGAAAATGCTTTAACTTAGAAAAATAACATTCCTGATTTGCTGAATGTTTTTAATTAAGTTTTCCACCAAAACTTTTCTACAAGAGGTGAATTCTCATTTTTAGGTTGGATAACTTTTTCCGGTGATAACTTTTTTTATCAAAATAAAAATATGAAGTTACTTTTTTTAAGATAATTGAGAAATAATTAAAATTTTAAAAAAAAACATCATATTAATCTTATTAAACTGTTTTATGAGATAAATAATTAAAGTTATAAAAAATATAAACATGAATGTTTTCAAAAAAAAAATTATGAACTAAACGAATTTTATTTTTTACTATAATCATAATTTCTCCTAGAATTTATAATTCCCGAATCATGATTTCCTGAGTTTAAAAAAACTTATTTTCTATTGAAGATGTACTTAATTAACCACAAAATGATAAGTGATAAGAGACATTCCTAATTTAAATTATATTGGAGGAATCATGATTATAGTAAAAAGTAAAATGGGTTTAGTTCATATTTTTTTTGTTTGAAATATTTATATAATATTTGTCATGACCTTTGCAAGCACCTTATAAATTAAATGAATTTTCAGAATTATTAATTCAAATCTTATGATTGCGTTCGACCTTTGGATTCACATCGGTTAGTGTTATGATGAAGATGATGAAAAAAAAAATAGAGAAGAGGGGACAATGTTATTGATCATCTTGGTGACAATGGACATATTAGTATATTGCTATCAACTTTCACTAAAAACTAAGATTAAGGAAGGTTGATGCTGCCATATTTTTATTAAATATATACATAAAGAGGAATTTAAAAATTTAGCGGTCTCTTGTGTAAGAAAAAATGTTTAATTTTCAAATTTTGAAAAAAAAATTAACTTTTTAAAAAATTTAAGTATATGTTTTTCCATAAGTATACGAAGAAATAAAAAATAAAAAACTTAAAAATAAAAATTTAATTAATATATACTAACTGTATAAAAGAGTTGTACTGACATACAATATTAATGTAAAATTATAATTTTTTATTTATAATTTTAAAATATTAATTAATAAAAATGCACAATAATTTTTCTCTATATATTTATATATTGATAACATTATAAAAACTAACATATAATAGAAACATTTTTTTAATTATATATATGCTTTTTCTTAATTAAAAAATCACAATGGCAAAAACACTATGTTAGGCTTATCATATCGAGATTTACCTGTTTTTTTTCGTAATAATATAATTTAAATTTTTAGTAATAATTTTTTACATGTAAAATCATTAAGTTACTCTTTGATTTTTAAAAAATATGATTAACTAAATTTATTTTTTCCTTTAAAAAAATAAAATTCATTTTAAATTATGATTCCTAAAAATTATGATTTTTTGAAAGTACGATTTAGGGTTAAATGTAATTTTAATTTTTTTTATTTTTCAAATTTATATTTTTTTTTCTATTTGAAAAGAGAGACTTAATCTCCTAATTTTGCATGGGCAAAACTTATTCACAGTAATTAATTAATGTTGAATATGATATATGGATATATAATATAAGGTTATTTAGTGAAAAAAGTTCATCTAGAAAAAAAGAACAAGAGAGATCATGGACTTGATTTCCTCACTACCAAAACTATTAAAAATTACCTTTAAACTTAAGATTTACAATAATGATTATCACTTGTGAGGATTCATTAACAGTAAAAAGTAAAGAAAAAAACAGTGAATCAAAACCTTTCGTAATTTGTTAACTTTATCGATTAAGATTTTAAAAATTATATAAATAAAATATTGTGATTGAATATTATTATAAAACTTTTTTATAATACTGTGCATAAGTATTAAACTTATAGGAAATTGTGATTAAATGATAATTTTGAAGTTTGTTTTTTATATTAATTTACACTTATTTATTTTTAGGAGTAAGTTAACTATATCTTTTATAAATTTACGTAGAATGGAAATTTTTGTGACATTTATTGAGTTTCATATTTTTTAATTAATTAAATCTAGTATACAATATTTTATATAATAATCAATAAAATAATATCATAAAGTAGCTGAATTAGTAAAAATTTCATTTTACATAAAGTTTAAAGTTGTTGAAGAATTAAATTGTCAAAGATAAGATAGAATGATAGCTCATATCAACCGATACAACTCTCTCCATGTGTGTGGTAAACTATGTTTTTGGTATATGAATTTTTTCAAATTTATGGATTTGGTATATAAAATTGTTGTTGACTGGTCAAATTATATAAACATTTTTTTCATCCAATGTTTTAGTCACTCTGTTTATTTTAGCTGTTAAGTGGTAACGTCACAAAAAATTTAATTAATAAAATAAGAGTAATTATGTTTTTGGTATATAAAATTTTTTAAATTTATGATTTTAATACACAAATTTTTTACTAATTGGTTAAAATATACAAATATTTTTTTTGTCTAACATCTTAGTTTCTCTATTTATTTTTACTATTATGTGATGACATGTAACTTCATTTATTATTATTTTGTTAATTAAATTTTTTGACGGCTTTTATTACATTTTGTGGTAGTTTTTTGTCATCACAAATTAAAAACAAATATTATTTGTCTTCTTTCCCACACTTCCCATCCACTACTTCATTCCCACATGTTCCCGTACTTCTACTGCATGTAAAGCCAACTATCCCTTCCATTGCTTAGAGCATCTCCGACAAAAGATGCGTGTAAAGTTGCTAAAAAAAAAGTAATGAGCTGCTTGAAACAACTCTTTTATTGAAGTAATTTTACATAGCAATTCAAGTTGCTTAAAAAGTTGATGAGTTGTTTCACCAAATAACAGTTGCTTATGATTAAAAAAAAGTAATTTTTTCACCAAATCCATACAAATTAATAACAATATACAACTGAAAAAAAAAATTATAAAATTGTGATTTTTTTAGAGTTGCTTATAATTTCTTTTATTGAACTAAAATTGCATACGAGTTGCTTAGTAATTACGTGACACCATATGTATTACCAAACACTTTTTTCAATACAATAAGGAACTTCTAAAAGTTTTTCCTATTGAAGATGCTTTTAATACCTCTTCCCCTCATGCATGTTGGCCCCTTAACTCTATTTCATAATATTTTTTAGACAATGAATGAAATTACATTTCTCAATTTAAATTTTTATTTCATAATACTTTTCAAATTTTTCTTTCATAATATTTTTTTTAAACATAATGTTATTTTTCACTTAACTTTAAAACATATTTTTTTAAAGATTATTATAATTATTTTTCTCAAATATTTTCAAACAAAAAAATGTTTATATACGTTAACAAAAAATTTGTATACTATAACTATAAATTTAAAAAATTCATGAACAAAAAATATATTTTATCCATAAAATAATAATTAGCGTGAAATATCACTATTAATGACTAAAATGAATAAAATAACTAAAATATTAAACGATAAAAATGTTTGTTTATATATATATATATATATGAAATGAATTAGAAAATGAAAAAGGGTGATGATGATTTGATTCACGAGATGGAGGAGTGGGCACTTGCTATAATTAGATGAGTAGAGAGTACTCATAGTGAATAAATGCAAATGACAAGCTTGGAGCAGCTGATTCAAATCATGGAGTGAAATCTCAGTACTCTGCAGTGTGCTACTCAGAATCTCTTTTTTGGGTTACTCAACGTGCGTTCACATAATAAATGCACCATGCAAGTAGTTGTCAACGCCAACGGTCTTCTCTATTTATCATCACGCCTCGCACCAATCCTTTCATAACTCAATCTTCCTCATTTTTTTCCTTTCCACTTTTTGTTTTTCTCAAAAATTAACTTCCAATTATTTTTTACAGATAAGTACAAAAATGTCAACTTTCTCTTTCTCAACCCCCATCAATTCTATTTCAAGAATGAAGGTTAAAAATTTATTAAAAAATAATTTTAATTTCAATGCATAACAATTTGTGATAAAAATTTTGTTGATTTGATTCAATGTGACTAACTTGTTTATACAAATCAAACTGATAATTAAGTTGGCTTGATTTACCTTTGATCAGATTTGGCTCAAACTAGTTGAATCAATAAGACTCGGTTTTATTAATAGCTTGTATATAAATATAATACTTTTGATAGACTCAAGTCACTCAACTTTACCCAAAAGAGACTTAATAGACTCACGCTCTTAAGTATATTTTGAATGTGCATTCTTACCAAGGATGAAAAAGATTTTTTTCATCAAGTCATTATTCATTATAAACAGTAAAGAGAAAAGAAAAAAAAAGAAGAAAAATGTTTTTTTATTATTATAATTACAAAGTATAAATCGATAACTATTAATTGATGATTAGTTTTTGTTGAAGAATCTATTTGACCGCTTTTTTTTTTTATCAATTTTTATAATACTTAAACTTGAGATATTGTTTAATACTACTCGAAGTAATTATTAATCGTAAAAAAGAAGTTAGCGATGCTAAATTGACCATAAAAACTAATGTTGTATTTGCTAAAAAAAATGAAAAGAGATGAAATGAACGAGTACTTAAGGAATGAAAATGGGTAAAAATAGAGTGTAAAAAGAATATTAAATTAAATATTTACGTGAAATATAAAACAAAGTCTAAATGAAATAAATTTTTAAATTAAATTAATATATAAGTAATAGAAGAAAAACTAAAAAAAACATAAAAATAAAACAAATGTCTATATTACACTTGTTTCTATTCATACACAATATTATGCATTGCAAATAAATGTTAAATCTTAAATATGTAATTAAAGTGAATTTAACATTTTAATAGCTTATATAAAAGAAGTAAATAATTTGTTATTAAAAAATATGCCATGACCGGGTTGGTGTTTATTAGCACATAACAGCACGGTTTAGTTCCTGCTTTAGAACTTCATTTATAATCTTCATTTCATCCTTTTAAGTTCCAAAGTCAATAATAATGAAAGTCACCCAAAAAAAAAAACAAAACATACAGCTATACCCATTCCAAAATAAGAAACAGAGCTAGCCTTATAAAGGAAGGGGTCATGGTGAATTTTGACATTTCAATTTTCTTCTCACTTCAACCACACAATTTTTAAATCTTCCACCCTCAAATAACCTTCACAGAACAACCCAATTTATAACTTTTATCCCAATTTTGCTAAATTCAATTACACTTTTAAATTCACCCTTTTGCACTAAATGCACCCTAGAAAAGTGCCCTGTTAAAGTAAAACCCAGTAGGTTTTTTCATTACCTTACAAAGTCATGTGACCAGAAGTATAGGCTAAACTAGGAAACCTCAAAGTCCTTTAGGCCCACGATTGACCCAAACCAGATAGGATAGGAACAACCCCTGATTGCATTAATCCTCACAACATGTGGGGCACAAAAAGGGCCCTCCAAAGCATGCTCAGTGAGAAGGGTTATTGCAGATTCAAGGACACAGATGGTGGCATATTTAATAAAAGGCAAAACACACGAGATGGGAAGACAAAAAAAGAAGGGTAATCAATACTCTCTCTAACAAAGTAATATTCAAAAAAGAAAAGAGTTATATTAAACAAAATTTGTGATCTATTAAAATTTATTTAAATTTCTAGGTATAATGTATAAAGAGTGTCTGAATTCTGAAAATGAAAATGGATTGGTAACATTTGTGAGTAAAGAAAGAGAGTGTGTGATGAGTGATTATTGCCGATACAGCTGTCGAGATGGGAGCAAATCTTCTGGTTCAGTTATTAGTCTCACATGTGACCTAACTTGTGAGTTGTGTCCCCACATTCTCTTGTGTCTGAAATCCCCCACCCCCACTCCCGAGTCTCAGCACTCATAACTGCATGATATCAGATAGATGCAAGACTCCATCATGTTGATTCAATCCTAACAAAAACAATTGCAGGAGTTTTTTTTAGAAAAATTTTGTCTTTTTTAGTGCCCTCAAATTTCTCGATATAGTTTATTTATTATTTCTAGTAATAATTAGTCTGTATCAAATATTATAGTTAAAAAAGAAATATACACTACTAAATAAGAAAAGAAAAGAAAAAGACACTTATGTGTTTTCTGTAATTACACTAACAGATAAATAATTAGTTTACATCAATTACAATTTTTTATGAATAACAAATTTATTTATTTTACTAATTAACATTTAAAAAATTATATAAATAATAGGTTGTGATTAAAAGTAAATTAATATTTATTTATACTTTTATATATATATATATATATGTTAAACTCATAAGAAAATATGTATAATATAAAATAGTTTTACAATTTCTTATAATCAATAATCTAATTTCGATCTCTGAATAACTCTTACTTTTTCACTATAAATTACTCGTATACTTCTTCACTGTTTGGAAAGTATAAAAATTTAGATTATAAACTATTTTTTAGATTATGAATTATTTTAAAAAATAAATTAGATGTTCGAAAATCTAGATTAAATTTAAAAAAAAAACTTTGAAAAAATAAAAGTTGTTTAATTGTAACTCTTGTTTTTAAAATATTTTTAAGTCAGTTTTAAAATTTTTTATTTTCTAGAAAAATATGAAAATCGGAGAAATGTATTTAAATATATCTAGTTTATAAGATTTTCTAAGGAAGAAAAGATGACATTGATAAAAAAGTGACGAAGGTTATATAGTAGAAGACATGAGAAGAGTATGAGAGATGATGACAACAACACTAGAAAAGTTGTAGGGATTAGGTAGAGAGATGAAACAAATTTTGAGAGGTGGTAATCAAAGTGGCAACAGGGGAAGAGAAATTTAGTGTGATTCAAGTTTTTTAAATTTGGAAAACTAATTTTGATAATTTTAATTTCTAATTTTCTGAAAAACTAATTTTTTATTCTCAAACAATTTTGTTTAAAATTTGATTTTTTTAAACATGTTTTTCCAATTTCTCTTATATTACTTAGTTTCTTGGAGAATACTCTACCTATACAACTCCTAGGCTACTTAGCTGAAAATTTGTAATTTATTATTATTCTTCAACTATTTTTT
The DNA here is from genome assembly GCA_037954015.1 of Psophocarpus tetragonolobus. Taxonomy (NCBI): domain Eukaryota; kingdom Viridiplantae; phylum Streptophyta; class Magnoliopsida; order Fabales; family Fabaceae; genus Psophocarpus; species Psophocarpus tetragonolobus. The sequence continues at coordinate 95,167,232 of CM075689.1, read as the reverse complement.
TTATTGTTATATAAAAACTGATTTTTTTTTCCACAAAAAACAAGATTAATTAATTTTAAACCATTTTGTAAACTAACTTACCCAAAAAAAATGATTATAATATAATACATTATTAAAATAATATAATCTTTTAAATTTTCCAATGCTACACTTTTATTGTTTTATTATAGAAAAGTTACTCAAATTTCCATCAATAAGCTATTAGAGTATGAAGTTTAAATTACAAAAGATAGACAAGTGTTAGAAATATAACGTGACGTAGTGTTATGTATGTTTAATGAATTTTCAATCCTATAAAATGGAAATATTTTTTATTTTGTTCCTCTAACCTCTTTGTTTTTTTAATTGTGATCCTTATTAATTTTTTTCTTATTTTGGTAACATCTTAACTTTAGTTGATTATATAGTTTTTTTCGAATTGAAATTAAGATTTTCAAACAACATTTTTTTTTAACAGACAGCTGAAATTACACAAAAACAGCTAAAATGAAATAAATAAACTGTCCCAGGATGCATTAAATCTACGATTATTTTGGTAAACATCTTAATTAACTTTAGTTGATTTTTTTTTTCAAATTAAAGTTAAGATTTTAACCCAACATTCTTTTAACAAACAGCTGAAATTACACAAAATCAACTAAAATGAAATAAATAAACTATCCAGGCAGTATACTAAATCTAAGATTGGATTAAAATGATGGCCAACTCATATTATTTCATGTAACAAAATACAATTTAATCCAGGACGTTTTGACCTTGTAACGCATTTTTTATTAGAATTTTTTTAAGTAAATGTTTTAAATTATTTTGTTGTGATTTTATATTATTTTTTTGTGGTCCATGTAGTGTCCTGTCAATCTTAAAAAATTCAATTTTTCTAATAATCTCAAATAGCAAGAAATTTAAAAAACTCAATATTTTTTTTTTATATTGAAAAACTCAATTCATACACCCACTCATCTAGGTAGATCTACGTAGATTTTTTCCAACCCAGGTTTCTTAAGTTTTCTATTGAAAAACACTTGAAAAACTCTTACTAGAAATGGCCTAATATCCCTTTTTAAAACAAGACAAATGAATACAACACTGTTTAATAGTGATTTTTGGGTCGTTTGTATAAACTTGAAAAATAATAATGAATTACACATTTTTTTAAAATAAGTATTTTTTAATAATTAGTAGATAAGATTTGTTTTCTAAAATAAGTAAAAAAATACTTTTAAACAAAAAGATGTAGCTAATTAAGTGTATTATTTTCTTTTTGAAGGGCCAAAATAAATTTATTATATGAAATATGAAAAAAACTGTTTTACTTTACATTGACAACGAAGAAAATTAACCCTTTCTGTCTAAAATATGCCCTACACATAGTAATCGTATATTATATTCATTATGCACAGCTTAGGGTTTGTACACCAATTAGAGAAGACGCACCCTTTATTGAAACAAAAAAAAATACAATAACCATTTTCACGAAATTAACTTAATTGACATCAATAAATCCAAAGACTCCAGCATAGCCCTGTAAAAAGGCGATAGAGTTCCTAGCTATCCATATGCACCAACAGTCAGCAAGCCAAAAAACATATCTATATTTCTTCTTTCGCTTACCAACTATCCATTTGCTGGACATAAGAAAGAGACGAGTCAAATCTCCCAGAAGTGGTAGTTGTATTCCGTTGAACAAGTGGACATATCCGTTGAACACTTTGTACCATATCCGTTGAACAAGTGGACATGATAAAAAGAGATGATTTTGGTTCTCAGCACTATTCTTGTAAAACACACATAAAGCGTCATTTATCTGATTACCTACTCCTCGCCTCCGCAGATTATCCATGGTGGGTAACCTGTTCGCTAATCCAAGAAAAGGCAATCACCTTAGAAGCTAACTTGTCCTTCTATATTCTATGCAACACCTGTGGCTCGACATCTATTATTCTTAAGGAATTCCTTTCCCCTCTCAATATCTTGTATGCATCTGCTATTGAGAACTCTCCACCCGTAGCTGGGATCCACAACCATTTATTCGGTATATGATCCATTAGTACCATATTCTACAACAAGGCTTCCAACTCATGTAACACCTCTACCTCCCACTTAAACAATTCCCTCCGCCACACCCAATTCCATCTTGGCGGTCCACTCACTGCACCCCATTTTTCTTGCACTGTTATGCCCTTATCTTTCGTTATTCCATACAACCTAGAAAACCTTGTACTTATCGCCCTGCCACCTATCCAAACTTGTTCCCAAAATAAAGTATCCTTTCCACTTTCTACTCGCCTCTTTACACTATTCATAAACCACCTAGGTGCTGTCGCCTTCGGTCCATCAATATCCCAAATATCCTTCCACTACTTACATGTCTTGGAGAATGTTCTAGGTCTTTCTATGTACTTTTGAACATCCCCATATCTCCTTATCAACAACGGGCCCCATATAGTCTTCGTGTCTATTAATATTCTTCACCTCCACTTTGCCAGCAAACTCAGATTGAAATCCTCCAAACACTTTACTCCTAGACCACCTTCTTCCTTTGGTTGACACATCTTTTCCTAACTTAACCACGCAATTTTGGTTTTTTGGTCATTTCCTCCCCACAAGAAAGAACGTTGCATTTGCGTAAGAACCTTAAACACCTTTTTCGGTGCCTTATAGAAGGAGAAGAAATAAAGTAGAAGGCTCGACAATACTGAGTTTACTAACACTAATCGCCCTGCAAAAGACATATTGGTAGCCTTCCATCCCTTTAATCGTCTTTCAAATTGTTCAATGACTGGCTTCCAAACTTTTACCCCCCCTTAGATTTGCTCCCACTGGCACCCCCAATAATTTAAAAGGTGGTGAACACATAGAATAATTCAACACACTACTCACCGCCCTCCTAAATGCCTCATCCACATGTAGACCATAAAATTGACTCTTACTAAAGATTACCTTCAATCCCGATGTCATCTCAAAGCCCCGCAATTCAATCCCGATGTCATCTTAAAGCCCCGCAAAATTATCTTCAAATGCCACACAATTTACATATTTGCTTTTCCCATCATGATCACATCATCTGCATACTGAAGCACTAAGTATTTCGCCTCCTCTCCTACTTTGATGTCTTAATACATTCCTTTATCAATAGCTGATCTGTATAGCCCAAATAATGCTTTAGCCACCACCAGGAACAAAAAAGGAGAAAATGGGTCACCCTGCTTTAGTCCTCTACTTGGCTTAAATTTTGGTGTCGGGCTCCTATTAACTAAGATGGATATATAACTATTTTTTACTATACTGTTAATCCACTTTCTCCATCTCCACCCAAACCCCATCCTATTCAGCATGTAGTCTAAGAAATTATAGTTTACAAAGTCATATGCCTTTTCGAAATCCACTTTAAAAAGAAAACAAGATTTTTTACACCTTTTTGCCCAGTCCATAATCTCATTAGCCACCACCACCCCATCCAGAATTGATCTTCTGGGTAAAAAGCTATCTAACAACTAGAGATTAATCCCCCCAAAACTTTTTTAAGCCTCAATGACAGCAGTTTAGATATGATCTTATGCATACTCGATATTAAAGATATAGGCCTATACTGAGCTAGCTTCAAAGGCTGAGCCACCTTCGGAATAAGGGTGATAAAAGATGAACTTAGCCCTCTAGGTAGACTTCCTGAATGATGAAATTCTTGCATCGCCTTCACTACATCTTCCCTTATAACTTCCCAATAGTGTTTATAGAAATTCATTCCAAACCCATCCAGACCCGGATTTCTCCCCCTTTCACATGCCTATACCGCCTCTATTATCTCTTCTGGCGAAAAAGGCTACTCTAGGCAAGTTCTTTGTTGCTCTTACAATTTCTTAAACTAGACCCCATCCATGATTGGTCGCACCATCCCCTTTTCCTGAAATAAATCAGAGAAATAAAGTAGTACCTTGGCTCTAATTTTTGGCACACTCTCCACCCACATATCCGCTAACTGGATTGCCAAAATAGAGTTCACATAACATCTTGCTTTAAAACAATTATGGAAGTATTTGGTATTATTATCTCCATTTAGTGCCCATTTTACCTGAGATTTTTGCAGTATTGAGTGTTCCATCAACCTTGCTCATCCCTAGTACTCTCACAATATGGCCTGTCTCGACGTGGCTATCCTTTGCGCCCCTTCCACTATCTGTTGATAAGCTCATTCCAATTCTTGTACCTTCTCTGCCAAAAACTTATCGTCTTTGTTCCTACCTCTGCAATCCATTTTTTAATCTCTCCCTTCAATCGTTTTAGCTTTGTTTCCATTTGATACATCTTCCACCCTGGGCCTTGTGATAAGTTCCAAAATTCTTTAACTCGTTCTCCAAAAGTGGGGTCTTGCTGCCAGTAATTGAAAAACTTGAATGGTTTCAGTCCCCAACTCTGCTTGTTATCTCCTGTGTATATCCAACAATGATAAAAGAATTCCCTGGTCCCGACCTTATGGGTTGTAATTCCCCATTCATCAATCAATTTCGGAGAAAATAGAAATTTGTCTAACCTACTAGATGCTTCTCCATTTGTCTAAATCCATGTCATTCTTTTCCCAATGAGTAGAATATCCACAAGCCCCATCTGCTGTATGAAAAATATAAAGTCTAACATCTCTACCCTTGAATAATAGTTTGACCTCCCTTTAACTTCCTGCCTCTCCAAAACCGTATTGAAATCACCACCAACTACCCATTTGACATTTGGAAGACCTCTCCTAGTTATCATCAAATCATCCTATACCTTTTTTTTCCTTTCCACCGAACACAGGGCATACACATTTACCATACATATCACTTCACTTGAACTTCCACTTGTAACCCCTACTCTTAGAAAACCTTGCCCTTGAATTTTCCATCTAACTTCAAACAAGCCTTTCTTCCAAATTGTTATGCACCCTCCACTTAGTCATATTGATGGAAGAACTCGCCACTCACATTATGTGTTTCCCAAACCTTTTTTATCTCCCATTCCTTCAGGTGGCTACATTTAGTCTCCTGGAAGAAGCAAATATCAATTTTCTGCTCCGTCAGTGTCTTCCTTATTCTTCTCCTCTTAACTCAATCCCGCAGCCCTCACACATTTAACAATAAAATCTTCATTTACCTAACTTGTGATGACCGCCTTTCCCTCCTTTCATTCTCCACCTTATCCCTTTCTTCCATCCGTTTTAATTCAGATATGTATGCTTCCTTAGATTTTCTTCCAGTAATGCCTATATTCTCCATTGCTTTCCACATTTTTCCTACCTTATCCATTCGATCATTATTATTTAAATTTTCATCGTCCTTACCTCGAGACATCCCATTTCTTGCCAGCTCACTTCCATCAACACTATGTCTACGTGCTTGCCTCCAAACTGTGAATCTTCTCCAGTGCCCCTCTCCTCCACTTATCGCATATTCCCCCCCACATACTCCCATATCTTATAATCATAAGGCTTTGTGGAGCTTGAGTCCTTCCTTACTTCAAAACTGTTTTGGATCTCAGTGTCAATTCTGTCATGTGGCTTTTCTCCATTTTTTTGTAATTCCCCCCGTTGTCTCCACCCAACTCCTGGATTCCTCTTTGCTCATGAATCTCTACTAACTCCAGTCCAATTTGGACTTTCATCCACCAAGCCTTGCCGTGTTGAGGCCTCCTCACCATAATTGCTCCACCCACCTGCTATTTTTGAATGGGCCCGAACCTCACTATGTAAACCAAGCCCATTTTTATTGCACCCTCCAGTCCATGACTTATTGTTCTTACTAGAACAATAAATCTTGAGCAATGTAGTATCCCATCTCTTTTCGGTAGGGAGAAACAAATAAGTACATACAGAGACTCTGATGATACCTATGTTTTTTCTGTGATGGATACATATATAGAGTTATTAGAGATAAATGATGAAGTTCTTAGAGATAAATGCTATGATCTTAGAGATAAATGGATATCTTCTAGGTGATGATCATGTGGAACCCATGAAATTTGGAAGATCATACTGAATTTGATAAGATAGTTAAGATATTGGGTATTATTAAATAAAATAGTTAGGATTCATGATCCTTTGAAGTCTAGGTCTGAGATGAATTGAACTGTTTGGACCTAGGTGCTACAGGGTTGAGCATGTACAACTATAAATACATAAAGTTGCTTATTTTATCAAAATGATTTTTTAAAATAAATTTAACCAAATCCAACCTATATCACCTTTCGGTAGATTTGATGATAAAATGCTTCTCGTGATGAGCAAAATGGTTAGCCCCATTGCTTAGTCACCGCATGGTTGTACATGTTTACTCTGTCTCGAAAAAGGGAACCAGCAATAGTTGTTTATAGCTTTTGGGTCAGGAAAATACATTTCAATCAATGGACTTACCTACTTTTGCATGTGTACCACTCAGCCTTTATGTTCCATGCATGTTCTTTCTTTCCTTGACTCATAGATGCAGAAAATGCTATTGTTTGCTCCTTTTGTACCAAGTTTGTGCGAATTGTTACTATGTGTCGTATGATGTGCTATTTTGCTGTAGATAATGAAGCTATTCTTCAACTCTTTCTTACAATTATAATGCCTTTGCTTCTTACTGTTTTCTCTAGGGAATAGGGATGATGAAGGTTTGAATTGGAGTTCTCGCCACCTCGATTCTCTTTATTACTCCCCAAAGAAAAAGACAACACTAAAAGAAAACAAGAACAAAGTTTTATAGCTAAGAAATTACTCGAGTAGTGTAGAATAGTTTTCTTTTTCCCCTAACAAGTTAAAAAAAAAAAATTAAAAAAAATTGTAAAACGAAGTGTGTTGAATTGAGATTTTAAAAATACAATTTTTATATGACAAAAAAAATCTTGTGGATTAAACAAATTTTACTAACCAGAAATAGTAGCAATATTTCTTTTATATATTCTTTATGGTTGATTAAAATTATTAAAAGTAACTAATTTTGATGTGTTTAATTTTTAAATTATCAGAAATAGTTATTAAATGAGTAAAACCCATTAAAATTTATAGTTTTAATAAATCTAATGAAAGAGTTATTTAATAGACTTATAACATGAATTCATAAAATTTCAAATAAAAAATTTAATAGCATATATATATATATATATATATATATATTTTGAAAGTATTTTCAATTAGTTGGTTTTAAGTAACTCACTTTTAATAATAGCCAATGGTTATTTGTTGTAGAATTGTGAGTTGCTTATGTAAGCACGTTTGAGAGCCATATAATTAAATTTGATGGTTTTTATGATAATTACTTTAAATATCATGTTTAAGAAAATTTTTAATTAATTGACCATCTTTTACTTTGACAATTCTAAAAACATTATGCTTATTTACTTAAGTGAGTCTTTCTTTAAAAATAATTATTTAAATACATTTGTTTTTTAAAAAAATTACTAAAGTGGGTCTATTTTATAGTTTGATTTGGTCAAAACCGTAATTTCCAATTGCAATTTTAGTATTACATCAATTGTATGTTTATGTGGAGTCCAAAGTAGCAAAAAATCTCTCCTAAAATTGTAACTTTTAATTGTGGTTTCATAATGATTAACGACTTTGTCCAATGATTCAACGATACAACTTTACACATGGTTGAAACCATATATGTGGTTTCTTTAGTTATTAACCAGCCTTCTGTGACTGTGTATTGACCAACAATATGCAGTTTATCTGACTTGTTACCTACCTCTTATAAATACCCTTCATATTATTTTTGTTTTCAATAAATTTTTATTTTATGTTTTATTTATAAATAATTAAATATAATATTTATAAAAAATATTAAGTAATTAATATATCATATAAAACTTTAACACAATTTAAAAAACTTAAATTTAGTAATTAATTAAAAACCTAACGCAATTAAGGTAAACTTAATGTAATTAAAAACTTAACATAATTAAAAACCATATAAATAATTTAATATATCATATAAAAATTAAAAAATTAACGTAAGTAATTAAAAAATTTAATGTATGATTTAAAACTTAAAATTTAAAACTTCAAGGTAACTAGTTAAATATAATGTAATTAAAAAATTTTAAATTTATTAACTAATTAAGAACTTAACGAAATTAAGGTAAACTTAATGTAATTAAAAACCATATAGCAAATTTAATACATCATATAAAAATTAAAACTTTAACGTAAGTAATTAAAAAATTTAGTATATGATTTAAAATTAAAAAATGTAAGGTAACTAATTAATTGTAACGTAATTAAAAAAAATTAAATTTAGTAACTAATTTAAATTATATAAATAATTAAAAAACTACTTAAAAAATTTAATGTTACTAATTAAAAAAATTTAATATATTTTAAAAATAATACTTTAACATAACTAATTTGAAAATTTAGTATATGATTTAAAATTTAAAAATTTAAGGTAATTAATTAAATGTAACGTAATTAAAAAAATTTAAATTTAGTAACTGATTAAAAACTTAACATAATAAGGTAAACTTAATTTAATTAAAAATTTACGTAATTAAAAACCACATTAATGTAATTAAAAACTTAACATAATTAAAAAACAAATAAAAATATTCAAACTTCAAGTGTCATCTACAGTTTTAGAAATTTGAAAATCGGTGTCGTTGCTAAATAGTTGGGCAAAGGAGAGAGACTAATCAATAACCTCTTATTTGCGTTTTTAACTATTATGAAACCGCAATTGGAAATTGCGGTTTAACTAAGTTAAACTGCAAAACAGACCTATATTGATAAATTTTTTTAAAATAGACCAATTTAGGTAATTATTTTTAAAAAAGGACTTACTTAGGTCAATCAGCCAAAAAAATTAAGCAAGTGATAAGGGATTGAAATAATGATTCTTTTTTTTTTTATATAAGCAAAAGAATTATATTAATGAATAATAACATAGACGAAAAGTACAAGAGATGCCTTCTGCCAAAGTAAACAAGTCAACAATTTTTCAGACATGTGACAAGAGATACAAAGACCTTTCCATCAAAGCAACAAAGAACAATATATATAACACTTCTCTAGGAGGACCTTCTAGCTGTGTAGAGAAAATGATTCATGGTCCATTATGTGAAGGAATGAGATGTGACTTTGATAATGTGACACCACTCCCAAGATGCCACTTGTGTTGCTTGTACCATTGTTTGTATGTTTGGGGATTTTGCATGGAAAATGACAATATTCTTTTCTTTCTAGAGCTACCAGAGCTCGACAAACCAAACACAACTCCAAGCTTGTCTCCTTTTCTGATTACCAGTTATCAGGTCCCTAAATTGATAACACTGCCCTTTGACATCATTTGATAAGGCTATAGATATCCCTTAACAATGACAAAGTTTTTGCCACACTGGATAAGAGATTGGACAAGTCAGGAATAAGTGTGATCCTGTCTCTAAAACCTATCCTATAGACCATATACTACCTCATCTGGCTAGATAATCTTTTGATATAACACGTTTTGCCTAGTGGGTAACCTGTCAACCTTTAGCTGCCAAGTTAGTAGTTGAACCTTTGGAGGTATCCCTTTCACCTAAAACATTCCATGGGAAGCATTCATCCCTCGACCTTGCTCCCTTGCTCCAAAGCTAACAACTTATAAGCTGAGGCTACTGAGTTCACCCCCTGACCTTACTCGCACATACTTGGCATGTAATACTCTAGCCCAAAAACTATCATTATGCACTTCCAATCCCACTTCCATTTGCCCAACAGTTTCAAATTGAATCTACGCATGTCTCACAACCCCAACCCTTCATCCTCCTTCCTCCTGCACACCTTGTCCCAAGATACCCAATGTACTTTCCTTCAATCCTCGATACCCAAAGAAAGTTTGAAAACAAGGAATAGAATTTAGCAATTATACCTTTTGGTGCTTTGAAGAAAGAGAGTTAGTAGGTAAGTAGTGCAAATAACACTGCTTTGAGAAGCACAATTCTTTCGCCATTAAGACAAAATGATTCTCCCAAGAAGACAATCTCTACCTCACCACATCTACCAGAGGTGTTCACATGACTAGTTTTGCTAGGTTGTCTTTAATAGGTAGGCCCAAGTATTTAAGGGGGAACCCTTCCACCTTGCAGTTTAGAAGAACTGTTGTTCGTGCCAACCACTAATCCTGGATGTTGAGGAAAAAGAGGAGGGTTTTATGAAGATTCACCTTTAGCCTTTGAATCAATTCAAGCATTTGGCGAATCGCTTTTACCGTTTCCATAGAGGTCCAATCCATATTTGCAAGTAGCCGATTGTCATCTACAAATTGTAAGTGTGAAATACTCAAGCCCTCTTTTTCAACATCATGCCCTTTTGACAACCCTTTTGACGTAGCTACCTATATGAGTTTGTTGACATGAATATGTTAAAAATCAGGGGAGTTGCCATCAATATTTATTTAGGAAAATATTGAAAAAAAACCTTTAAAGCAAAGTGGTATATGAAACCAAATATTGAGTTCGGTGTCTATTACGTGTAAGAAAAGTATTAACAGCCTACAACGCCTATTGTAAGAACTATTAACTCTAATTAAACATGTAAAATTAGATAACTTTAAAATTACTTATTTCACCTTAAAATATAAAAACTATTTTTTTTTATTTTTGGTTTTAACATTTTAATGAGAAAAATATGATTGAATAATTTCTTTTTTTATAAAAATATTATTAATATTTTAATTTTTCAATGACTTATTTTATTTTTAGTTTTTGGGGCTCGATAGGAATGAGCTTCTACTCCTACGTTTCTTCATCCGTAATGGAGAATAAGAGTTTACGTAGTTCTTGAAATAATTTGTGTGTTGAGTTTTTAATTTTGGTAATTAAATTTTTCAATATTCTTGGGTTTATTTTGAAATATTATTACCGTGACCAAGTTAGAAGTGCATCCAAAGTGGTCATGATGATTATTTAATGTAACCGTTAAATCAGAAGTGTATATGAAGTGATGATTATTAAATCATGATAGTTTTTATAATGACTAAAGAAAAAGTGCATTTGGAATAGTCATAATTAAATCTTTGCGTTTTATGAATTATATTTTTAAAAATTAATTTTAAAGGAGTTCATGATAATAAAACCAGAATTGCATCAAAAGTAATTCTCACGAACCTTTTTATCGTTTGCAATAGTCAAATTAGAAGTGCATCCAAAGTGACTATTATTGAATTTAAATAATTTAAATAATATAATAATAATTATGACAATCAAGATTTTATGAAAGAAATCAAATTAGAAGTGCATCAAAAGTTATTTTAGTTTTCTTAATTGTCAAATTAGAAGTGTATCAAAGTGATCATTATTAAATTTTTCTTTTAAATTATATAATTTAAATGACATAATAATAATTATAACAAGTAAAAATTTTATAAAAAAAACCAAATTAGAAGTGCATCTAAAGTGGTTATCGTTAAATAATATTATTTTTTAAATTAATCGCAATTTTATTATTTACTATTTCACATATTCATATCAACATTTTAACTAGATAAACAAAATAAAGTAAATAAAAGAAAATAGTAGAATAAATAAAATAAAAAAGCTTACTATTTACTCTCACAAAAAGTTAAAAATAAAATTTTGGTCCTTAAAGTGGGAGATGTATGCTTATCGGGGTGCGACTAGAAAATGGATAACCCATAGTGCTTTGGGCTTAGGGTATGCTTATTAGGAAATAAAGGGGTGGATAGTGAAACTTGTTATTTGGGCATGAGGGTGTGAATAGCAGAAAACAGGCATGATGATGTGACCATGCCTAGCCAAGGACCTATCATTAGGGCCATGGCTAGAAGGATTGAAGAAGACCTAGCCCTTGCAGACAAAGGAAGACTTCACCTCCTATGGAGAGTGAAGATATTAGGCTAGGGACTTTAGTTAATAAAATGTAATTTTCCTTTATTTTAATTTTGAGGAGCATTAAGAATTTAATTTGGGACATGTATTTAGTCCATTTTTTATTTTTAGAAGGTGTCTTAGGAATTTAGAGGGTGGATTTAGCTTTTTGGGTCTTTATGAAAGAAATAAGGGGTAGCCTTGATATCTACACCCCTCTTTTCTACATAAACCCCCTAAGCTAATAAAGGAATCTTGGCCCTTGGTTTGAGAAACTTGGGCACCAAGTTTGATGATCTAAGAGGGAATTGTTTCTCAATTCTCCTCCCTTAGATCTCTCCTTTTAATCCTAGCTCTTCTTTTTTAGGTTATCTTGTTCAAGAGGTTAGCTACCTCTATAAATAGGAGTGCCTCCCTCACTTGTATTTTTTACACTTGAATTTAATCCTAGAGACCATATTGGTTGAGGTTCTTACTTTTGAGTGTCCCCCTTTCTCCTTTGTGAGAGCTTCTAAGAGTTATCAAGGGACCCTTCCCTTGTGGCCTCTCCCCTTTGGCTTATCAAACCTAGTAGTTGTGGCGCCTCACCCCATTCCTTTCCTCTCCATAAATCCATTTCCCTTCCAAGTGACCTTAGAAAGGATCCTTTGGGCACGTGATCATCAAGGATCACATCAGTGTGAATAGCAGAAAACAGAGGTGTGGATAGTGAACTCGTTATTTGGGTCATGGGGGGTGTGAAAGTAGGAAATACAGGTACAAATAGTGAAATTCATTATTTATGTCATAGTGAAACTCGTTGTTTGGGTCATAGGGGTGCGAATAACATTTACTCTCCAATTCCTTTTTTTATAGTTGATTTTACGCTTGTTTTTTAAATGATTCAACCATATTGAATAAAGATTCTTCTTTTTTGGTGCAAGACGTACAAAAGAATAGGCAAGGGACACAATGAGAAGGGCTTGCAGTGAATGATACAACCCTCTTAGAGCAAGTAAGACTGTGAAGGAAAAAGTTGCAATTAAAAGTGGTCTAAAGTAGCTCAGCCAGTAGGGGAATATTGCTTTAGAGAAGCTATGATAGTGATTGCAGAGTATTGACCTTGTTATGTTTTTTCCTTTTAATGAGTTTGTTCTCTTAATATATTTTCTCTACTTGTAATTTTTTTTTTCTAATATGCTTTTCTCTTCCATTTTGGTTTGATAGAGATTACAAGGATTCATGCTAAAACTATATTTTTTTTAATAAAAAGGCTGGATAAAATTGGGTGCTTATAGCCGCCCTCTTTATTTAAATTTATTAGATAATGCGAATACTAAAAGTTTTTCCATTATTGAAGTAAAATGTAAGTAAAGATACAAAACTCAATTTTTTTCTGGCTAACCGGTACAACGTATATTAATATGAAACAAATTGAGATAAAAAATGGACATTGGGGTGTGAAAGACAAAAGACATCAGGGTTCAAAATATAAAACAAATTGGACATTAGAGAAACAAATAAGAAATGAACATTAGAGTTTGAAACAAATAAAAGTAATGGGCATCGGGGTTCGAAATATAAAATAAGATGGACATCAAGGTTCATAATATAAAAGAAAATGGACATCAAGGTTCTAAACAAACAAAATTAATGGACATTGGGGTCCAGAATATAAAAGAAAATGGACATTAGGGTTTGAAACAAATAAAACAATGGACATCGGGGTCTGACATATAAAAGAAAATGGACATCAGAGTTCGAAACACATAAAAACAATGGACATCGGGGTCCGGAATATAAAAGAAAATGGACATTAGGGTTCGAAACAAACAAAAAATTGACATCAGAGTTTGAAAAATAAAAAAAATGGACATTAGGGTCCAAAAAAAACAAAATCTATGGACATTGGGGTCTAGAATAGAAAAGAAAATAGACATTAGGGTCCAAAACAAATAAAAGAATAGACATCAGAATCCAGAATAAAATAAGGTGGACATCAGGGTCCAAAACAAACAAAATCAATGGACATCGGGGTTCAGAATATAAAGGAAAATGTATATTAGGTCTGAAACGAATAAAACAATAGACATTAGGGTCTAGAATAAAAGAAGGTAGACATCAGGGTCCGAAACAAAAAAGAAATGGACAATGGGGTCCGAAATATGAAATAAAGTGAAAATGAAATAGTGATGCATATGTATGCATGATGTGACACTAAATGAAGATGGCAATGATATGTTGTCCCTTTATTTATTCTTATATTACTTTTCCTTGTCTTTTATTAGCTTCTTCCTCTTTTCAACTTAGGTCGCACAAGACAAGAGATGGACCAAGATATGTTGTAGATTTCAATCCTACTTGAAAAAAGTATTTCTCTTTATTGAGCCTATTGAATTGTCAAATGTTGATGATAAAGATTTCAATAAATTCCCTTAAGATTTTCTTTTATGATAATTGTAATAACCTTAGATCAATTGCATGTTTCATAATTAAAAGAAAAATTGTGTTAACAAAAGCGTAGTATAAGATTTATTACTTGGAAGTAAATTACAACTACATGAACAAACCCGAAATGAGTTTTGAATGGTAAGCTTGAAAGGACTATTACAAAGTGGAAACGGTCTATAACAACACCACTGTCTCATGATCCACAATTTTGGAAACCCATAAGTTAAACTTCAAAGGATGAGAAATCAATCAAAACATTCCCTTGATTCCAATTTTATTGTCCCCATTTAGTTGTAACTTTCCAACTTCCGAGGTCCTCTAACACATCCAACTGCTTTGTCTTTCAAAATTTGTGGTAAAAATTTTATCCTAACTTTTACCTAGACCACCCTTTTTAGGTTTTCAATCTAGCGGGCTTTCTCTTCTTCTTTTTTTTTTTTTACCCTAACTTTTGCATAGACTACCTTTTTAGGTTTTCAATCTAGCAGACTGCTATTAGCTTTTTCCTATACCACCTTTAAAGGTTTTTAGCCTAGTGATCTTTCCTTTTTTTTTTAAGAACAATACTTTTTAACTGAACCAAAGTTTACTAGTATTGGTAAATCATTGCCATCCATGTCTAAAAGGATCAAAGTTCTTCTTGAAAAAGTTGTTTTCACCACATAAGGTTCTTCATAATTTGAGGTCCATTTTCCACAATAATCGTTTGGTAAAATCTTTTTGAGTATAAGATCTCCTTCTCAAAATTCCCGAGGGTGAACTTTTTTATCATTAACCCTTTTCATTCTTTTTTGGTATAGTTGACTATGACACAAGGCTATTAGCTTTTTTTCATCTATAAGATTCAATTGGTCAAGTTGAGTTTGAATCCATTCATCTTCTTCAAGTTTAGTTTCCATCAATACCCTTAGTGAAGGAATCTCTACCTCAATAAGAAGTACAACTTCCATTCCATATACCAAAAAGTGCAAAGTTACTCCAGTTGAGGTACAAATTGAAGTGTGATAACCATGCAAGGAAAAAGGGAGCATTTCATGCCAGTCCTTGTATGTTACAACCATTTTTTGAACAATATTTTTATTTGCTGCTTCAATTGCACCATTCATCTTTGGTTGGTAGGGGAAAAATTGTGATGTTGAATCTTGAAATTAACACACAATTATTTCATCATATTGTTCAAGTTGGTTGCATTATCAATAATGATGCGATTAGGTAGTCTATAACGACAAATTATGTCCCTTTTGATAAACCTAATTACAACATTTCTGGTCACACTAGCATATGAGGCAACTTCCAACTATTTGGTGAAATAGTCAATGACAACAAGTATTAAGTGATGCCCATTTGATGCTTTAGGTTCAATTGGGGCTATAATATTAATCCACCACATAGAAAAGGGGCATGGAGAACTTAAAACATTTAAGGATGTTGGAGGCACATGAACATTATAAGCATATGTTTGACACTTATGAAACTTCTTTGCATGGTCAAAGCAATCACACTCCATGGTTAACTAGTAATAGCTAGCCCTCAAATTTTTTTTTGTCCCATTTACATGAGTTCCAAATAGACTTTCATGAACTTCTTCTATTAGATCTTTAGCTCTAATTGCATTAACACACCTAAGCAGCACCATATCATGATTTCTTTTATAAAGCATGTCATCATTCATATAGAAACTCATTGCTACCATTCCTTATTTGCGATATAACATTTGATATCATGAAACCAAGGTTTCCATCTAACTCTTCTTTAATGGCTTGAAAATATGTATGTTTATCACAATTTTGTATCTTGATGACTGACACCTCATTTTCTTGACTAATATTCAACATTGATGACAAAGTAGCGAAACCATCAGTTAGCTAATAATCCTCATGAAGAATGTGGTGAAAGGTTATTTCATCAAATCCTTTAGGTTAGATGGGTGTGGAATTAGTTTCATATCTCGAGTTTCCTATTCACATTTGAGTTGATGAATAACTAAAATTGAGTCTCCAAATACATTTAAAGCTTTGACCTTTGACTCAATAGCAACACGAATCCCCATTGTGCATGTCTTATATTCTGCTATATTAATGGTACAATCAAAACTTAATCTTGTAGTGAATGGTGTGTATTGTTTTTTTGGAGAAATCAACATTTCCCCAATTCCATGTCCTAGTGCATTTGAAGCCCCATAAAATAAAAGAGTCCATTTTTTTCTTTACTTGAATGTTCTTCATCCAACAAAACCATTATGTCTTCATTAGGAAACTCATAATGCATTAATTGATAATCCTTTATAGGTTGGCGAGCCAAGTATTTTGCCAATGCACTGCCCTTAATGGCCTTAATAATCTTGATTCACAGTCAATTAAGTTCTTACTCAAGTAATAAATGACATGTTCTTTTCATCCCGATTCATCATAACACATACCCCATGGATTCGTCAAGTATGGTTAGGTACATGATGAGAGGTCTCCTATGTATGGAGGTTCTTGCAAATATGGTTTGATCTTTTCAAATGCATTTTGAATATCTTCATTCCATTCCATTACCTGGTTTTTGTGTAAAAAAATGGCTCATAAGTGGAAGTCAAATGCGTTATGAATTTGAAAATGTAATTTAAACTCCTAAAAAGCCACGAAATTCTTTTTGTGTCTAAAGGGTTAGCATTTTTGTGATTGCCTTTACCTTACCAAGGTTGAATTCTATACCTTTTTCGCTAACAATAAATCCCAAAAACTTCTCAGATCTCACACCGAACATGCATTTAGCAGGATTTAGTCTAACAATGTAATTTAAACAATTTTTGCAAATGGGATGATTTGACTATCATGTCATCCATGTACACTTCAATCTCTTTATGCATCATATGATAGAATAGAGTCACAATTGCTCGTTGGTATGTTGCCCTAGCATTTTTCAATCTGACACGACATTACCTCGTAACAAAAAGTTCCCCATAATGTGATGAACATGGTTTTTTGCATGTCTTCTGGTGCCATTTTAATTTGATTGTACCCTGAAAAGCCATCCATAAAGGAAAAGAAAACATGTTGGGTAGTATTGTCTATCAACATATCAATATAAGGCAATGAAAAGTCATCTTTAGGGCTTGTTGTATTTAAGTCTCAGTAGTTTACACAAATCCTTACTGTCCCATCTTTCTTTGAGACTAGCACAATGTTGGCAACCCATTGAGGGTATCTGGCTACAACAAGAAAACTAGCCTCAAAGAGCTTTTTTACTTCTTCTTTAATCTTTAGGGATACCTCATCTTTCATCCATCTTAACTTCTATTTTACTGGGGATATTCAAGTTTTATGGGAAGTTTGTGTTCAACTTTGCTGGAGTCTAGTCCTGGCATATCCTGGTATGTCGATGCAAAGACATCAACATATTCAAACAAAAGTCGGTACCAACTTGTTTTGCTCCTTTCCTTTTATGGATGTGCCAATTCTAATCTCTTTCATAGTATTTTTTGTTCCTAAATTAATTATTTCAATTTCTTCCTCATGAGTTGTATGATTTTAGACTCTTGTTCTATCAACCTTTTTAATTCAAGTGGAGTTTCCAAGTCTCTTCCTCATCCTCACATGTTTGATTAATGGGACAATCAAAAGCTTAGGATGAAATATTGGTATTATCATTTTCAAAAGGATTATTTTTGGCTCCGCAATTTAAGGGAGATTAGAGATAAAAGAAAAATAAAGGGAAAGATAAAGGATAAGGACAAAAAATAATAACTAGAAAGTTCAAACATGAATTTTATTAATAACAAACATTGAAATAGAAAGATGCAAGCCTATTTAAACATGGAGATACCCTAAAGCCTTGCGTAGAGCAATAGGAATTGTATTAGAATTACTTTGAAATGGAATACTCAAACTTCAGGAATTCAGTGATCTCTGAATTACATAGCCCTTCATGAAGGCACAAGGGTACACCCAACTAACATTTTCATTAGTAACTTGATCTTCCTTGGTCATAGCTACCTGGTCTGCATACACTAGTCCCATACTACGAAAACTTTGATAAAGGTTGCAAATGGGAATTTCTCAGTCTTTGGTTCTCGATTCTCCAAACGAGCCAACCTTCTTTCTTTTTCCTACTCCGCTATTCTCTTCTCCTTAACTCTAGAAGGTTTATATCCTAACCCATATGTGCCTTTATAATTAGGAATTTCCAATAGCTTTGTAATACCTTTTTTATCCTTTCCCAATTCTTACCCCAGTTGATACCATCTATTAATCATAATCTTTGCTACCATCATGATTGCATTAGAAAACATGACTCTGTTGCAAATGTTTCCACATAGGCAGTACTTACGATCTCCAATGATTGAACAGAAGTTTCAAGGGCCTTTTCAGCGGCTTCAATGTAGCGTGTAGTGGATGGCTTGCATACTAAAAAATCTTCCTTTCTTGAGACAATGACAAGTTTATCATCCATCACAAACTTCAACTTTTGATGCAAGGTAGAGGGTACCACTCTTGTAGAGTGGATCTAGGAGTGTCCCAACAAACAACTATAAGCTGGAGTGATGTCCATGACTTGAAAAGTTATTTTAAACACGCCAGGACCACTCTGGATTGGAGGTTCTATTTCCTCCATTACTTGTCTTTCGCTACCATCAAAAGCTTTCACCACCATGGAGCTGGGTTTCATATATGTTTCATAAAAGGTAACCTCTCTAATATTGATTTTGGCATAACATTCAATGAGGAACCGTTATGTATAAGCACTCGACCCACAATATGATCTAAGCATTTGATTGAAATATGCAAAGCCTTATTGTATCCTTGTTCTTTAGTTGGCACTTCGTCATAAGTGAAAGTAAGGTAGTTATTGGCAACAATATTTCCAATAATACTCTCAAATTTGTTTAAAGAAATGTCATGTGCCACGTGTGCTTGGCTCAAAATCGTCATCAATAACTTTTAAGGTGCCTCTGAGTTCATTAGTAACCCCAACAAAGATATTCTACCGGGCATGCGGTTCAACTGATCAATCACCTTATATTCACTCTGCTGGATGAAATCAAGGAACTCATAAGCTTCCTCATTAGACACTTCTTTTTTACTTTTTTTATTCTTCTTCAATCATCGTTTTCTCAACTCTTTTTCTTTGCCTCCCTCTTTGTAATTTTCTTGTTTATCCATCAATATTTATCTTCTTAATTCTTGAGGAGAATAAATGTGACCACTTTGGGTAATCCCACCAATCCCTGATATGTTAATGACTTCTGAAGCCCCGACAATAAAAGTATCTTTGTGTGGTCTCTCCTTTTGACTATCCTTATGCAATTTAACATCACATTATCATGGAACAACCTTATTATCTTTGTAAGGAAACAATAATATTAATTGTACAGTTATGGGCTTTTGGTTGCTAGGCATTGACATAGCTGTGTTTCTAGTGAAATGAATCACCACCAGTGGTCTAGGAATTGAAATTCCTTTCTCTTTACTTGATTGCACCATTACTACTTCTTCATCAGTTCTCCAACAACCAATTTGGATTAAGTTCTGGTCCAGTAGACTTTGCAAGAGTTTTTTAAACTCCTTACAATCTTTAATGGAATGTTGGGCTTTGGGATGATAACAACAAAACTTTGTCTCATCATTTTCACATGAAATAATGCTAGCCTTGCTTAATTTTGCAAACATGAAATGCAAAAAGGTTTTCACTTCTCTCACTTCATTGATCAAATATGGACTTGACGATTCACTGATAGAATTTACTGATGAATTTCAATGACCTAGGATAGGGTGTTTCCCTACATTAACATTATCTTCTTTGAAGCTCAACCATCCACGATTAATCAAATTTTGTACTTGGCCCTTAAGGGTAAAACATTTTTCAGTAGAATGCCTTAGGGATCCTACATGAAGGTCACACTTTGCACTTGAGTCATATCCTTTTGGGTACGATGGCTCTTCCGGTTTTGCAGGGGTAATGGCAACTAAAGCATTGCGGAGAATGTATGGGAGTAGCTCAATATAAGTCATAAGGATATGGGTATATGTTAAGTTTTCTTCTCTTGGTAATTTTTCTTTTGGTTTTTGTTTTGGCTAGAGTTTTGGGTAGTATTTTGGTTAGAGTTTTGGATAGTATTTTGGTTAGATTTCTGGTGCCATGAATGGTTTGTTTAGGGTGTTGATTGGTGAAGTGCTTGTGGAGGTGGAGGGGCATAGGTCATTGTTGGCAAAGGGATAGGGTTTAGTAATGTCACATGAGGGTTATACATGGGTGCAGGTTGAAAATTGGGCAAATAATATGGTAGTTGGAAATAAGTGGGGGTATAATTGGGTGTAGTTGCCATCACTGCATTAGTTCCCTTTTTTCTTATCTACAATTGCTAGCAGTTTCTTTGTACTTGTTGCTACTTCATGAGTGATCTTTCTATTCCTTATTCCTGTCTCTATATGCTCCCCGATGATGATCAAATCTGAAAAATTTGATGACATGTTCCCAATCATCCTATCATAGAAAGGTGATTGCAATGTATCAACAAACAATGTTACCATCTCTTTTTCTGCTAATAGAGGTTGCACTTGAGCAGTTACTGGTCTCCAACGCTCTACATACTGCTTTAAGGTTTCCCCTTCCTTTTTCATTATATTTTGTAATTTTGTTTTATCAGGAGCCATGTCCATGTTGCATTTGTATTGCTTTATGAAAGCATCAGCTAAATCCTTCTAGGTACATACCCAACTCCTTTCTAGACTCATATACCAATTTTAAACTTCCTCAAGGAGGTTTGTTTTTGAAAAAAATGAGTAAGAGTTTTATCATCATAAGCATATGTTTCCATTTCTCTATAATACATTATGAGATGACTTCTTGGACAGGTAATTCCATTATATTTGTCAAAATTTGGGACTGCGAATTTTAATGGATCATAACATTAGAGACCAAACAAAGATCAGTAGCATTGAAACCATAGAAATCTGATTCCTCAATAACTCTTAGTTTTTCTTCAAATAATTGTAATGTGTCCCTAGAGTTTGGGTCCTCAGATTGGTGATGAGGCATAACATTGGTGAATGTTTGGTTGACTAACTCACAGTTTAATGGAATTCTAGTGGATTTGTACTATGTGTGGAGTTTTTGTGCAAGCAAAAAAGATGTGTATGTATTCTGTGCTAGAGGTACCTCTGTTCTAACAATCCAAGATTATGATTTTGAGTTTGTGCTTGGGTTAAAGGGATAACAATGGATGTTATCTGAAGTATTTGTAACCAAAGGCGATGTGTAACTCAGAGGTAAGTCATGTGGAAGAAATTGAACTTGAGCATTGGGATTGGATAATGGGCGTGGTTTAAATCCAGAGGGATGAATAGGCGTAGCTTGAGGCTTCTTGAGTGAATTCCCATTTGTACCTTTCATCGATTTTAGCATATCCAAAATCTCATTCATTTGTGCCTTCATCTAGTTCACCTTTTCCTTGATTCCTTCATATTGTTGTTCTAGATCATCTACAATACCTTCCATGATTCTCGTGTTGGTACGAGGCTATTTTTCTTACTTGATCAATTATTTTTCTATTATTAGATGAATGATATGACATGAGAATTGAATGTCATGAGAATTGAATGTCATAAGAATTGAATGAAATGATCATGCTCTATTTATTATTTTATCCTCATATTATTGTTATTATTATTTTATTTTCTTCCCCTTTGCAAAGAATCATAAATTTCATTGCTTGATTGCGAATATATAAGACATAAAGAGAAGTGGTTTCATGGGATCAAAAGTGACACATTTTTTCATTAATATTCAACTAAAAGTACATTGCATTCAAATTTTCACTTTTTCATCAACTACAACCATTTTTTTCAAATTCTCCATTAACTTTTTACAATATTCAAGGAAAAAATTATCTCCCTAGTAGTTAAGAAAGGATTTGTCATCCCTCAGCTTCTCTAAGACTTCCCAAAATTTCTAACCATGCAAGCTTCATGTAACGATCTTTCCAAAAAATTATCTCATCATCTAGTACCATCATGCCTTCCTTTTCAATTGATTTCCCCAATTGCTTTTTACAAAATATGATTTTTTCATCAAGTTGTTTAATAAGGGATTTTTGCTCTTCAATATGGCTCGTCAAATGAAGTGTCTTTTTTCCTTCCTTCTTTCATTTTGCCATATTCTTCTTTGCAACTTGTTCTGCTTCTTGCCTGTATTGATTTTTATCTTAGAGTCTACTTTCAAACTCTTGCACCCCTTTTTCTAATTATTGTTGGAGATCTTTGAACATCCTCCACGTCTGTCTCTCAACTACTTTTGCAGTTTTTATTTCTTCTTTTAATTGTTGATTATTTGCCAATGCTTTGTCTCTCTAGCATATTCTCAATCCTAACTCTTTGTTTGAAGCTCCTAAGAAGTCTTGAGTTCCTCCCCATCCCTTACTCTTTTGTTAGCTTTGGTTAATGATTGCTTTTTCTGAATATTCTCTTCTTCCATCACTTTCATCATTTGGTTGACTTTTTCAGTTCTTTCTTCAACTTCTTTTTTTCTTTTTCAGATTTTGCCAAGGCTTCTTGAAGTTCTTTGAATTCTATCATGTCAATGGGTGGTTGTATCAGAATCTCTTCGATGATTGGGGTAATTTTGCAGAAGGGTAATTTGACTTCCTTAACCGTTTTCTTTAGCCAATGATAATAGCTTTCATTTGCACCACTGCCTCTTTTTGCCCTTCTTTCCCTTTCCTGATAACTTGCTCCAAAGCATGGTTAACTTTTCTAAGCATTGTTGGGTTTAGTTGGTTTATCTCATGGAAGAAAGGTGTGATTAACTTTTTCATTGGTTGACCCAACATTGGATAACTTAGTTGCCTTAAAGTCATAGAAGTGTTATGATTGACACACCCTTTAGTCCCTACAAGGGGTACATTACGGAAACTCCTACATTGATAAATAACTTCTTCTGTTTTATTGCAATTTGGGTACTAATGTATGGATTCTTCAGTGAGGTTCACCAAGAACTGGGCGCACTCCTTACTTGTCTTTATCTTAATAGTGCACTACTTGACGTCCTCTATAGGAGATGTTGCCTTGTACTTATGGGAACATACATGACCAGTTAGCCAAATATAAAACGCCAGTAAATAACATGCAAAATTTTTATTCCCCTTTTCATAACAAAGATTTAAAGCACAATGCGTGTCTGCGAGTATTGCTGATGTTGGATTTTATCCTCTATCTTGATGAGCTAAGAACATATAAGTGGTGGAGAGATCTATATAATCATCAAGGTGTGGGAAGAGAACAAACCCATAAATGGTGAGAGCCAATACATTTGTAAAACCATACCAATCATTTGCTTCCAAGAACCACTTCATTCTTTTTACCAAATAATTTCATGGAAAGCCCTTCACTCGATTTCTATTCAGTTTCCTCTCTCTTAATTCTTTCTCTTGCATCCTTAATAAATTTGCTCTTGTATTCATTGAAGGAAGGTCTCCTTGATATTAGTATGACTGCTATCTTCTAATGAAATCTGTAAAATTCGCTCATATTCTTCTAACATAGGTGCTATCTGGAAAGGCGAAACATCTCAGAGGGTGATTATAAAATTGAGTTAATGTAGAAATGGCTTCTATTTGTACAGTTAACTTCAACAAATCCAAGATATTCCCATACTTTCTTGCAAAGGCTACACATTTAGTCCCTCTCACTAAACTATTGAAAGGTTCCATGAACTTCATATCAAGTATCTTAACCTTTACCAACACTGTTCCTTCTATCTCACTATTTGATCCCATGTATCTTTTTAGAATATTCTTATCAACAAGATTTTATGATTCTCCAAAACCTGTTTTATGGAAGAATGTACGTGAATGATTATGCATATGAAAACTATCATACAACTCTTTTTCTTTTAAAAGAATGAATAAGGCAGTTACATGTTAAAACAGAAAAACGAGTAAGAAAAAGATGCCCTAAGTGTCCTAAATTGGTATACCTAGAGGAGTTCAACTACCTTATGGGAATAATGGCCTTTTTAGTGAGTGAGTCTCATTGGTTGATAGCTATTTGTACCCATCCAAAGGTTTTCTAGAGCTTTATACTCATTTTAGAATAAACCACAAATTGGAAGTGCATCCAAAGTGTGAGCATTCATAAAAAGAGTCACACTTTAGATGAGACTTTTGTAATAATTAGATAGATGTGCATCTAAAATGGTACCACTAATCATCTTTCACTCCCTAGGTTACTCTCAGGCTTGGGTGTATGCCCCACTCATATGTATGAAAAGTGTATTTGCAGTGTGTGAGGAGGCAAATCCTAAAGTACTCTATACATAATAGAAACATATGTCATCTAACCTATGGTTAATAATACATGACAAATAACTACAAATAAGAAAAGTATGAGTAAATAACTGAACTAATAACATAAATATATAAGGGATGAACCTATAATAAGTAAAAGTTATAAATTTTGCAAGTTTAATTACTTTAGGCTTGACTTTCGATGTCCTTAGTGGAGTCTCATTTGTCGACATGTGGTCTCCACGAAACGATGAAAAATATGTTAAAAATCAGAGGAGTCGCTATCAATATTTATGTAAGAAAATATTGAAAAAAACCTTTAAAGAAAAGTAGTCTACGAAACCAAATTTTGAGTTCGGAAGTCTATTATGCATAGAAAAGGTATGAACACCTTACAATGTGCGTCGTAAGAATGATTACCTCTAATTAAACGTGAAAAATTAGACAACTTTAAAAGTATTTATTTCACCCTTAAAATATAAAAACTACTTTTATTTTATTTTTGGTTTAACATTTTAATGAGAAAAATATTATTGAAATATTACTTTTTTTAAAAAATATTATTAATATTTTAATTTTTTAATCGACTTATTTTATTTTTATTTTTTGGGGCTCGACAAAAGTGGACTCTTACTTCTACGTATCTATATGTGTGTTGAGTTTTTAATTTTGGTAATTAAATTTTTCAATATTCTTAGGTTTATTTTGAAATATTATTAGCGCGACCATGTTAGAAATGCATCCAAAATAGTCACAAGGATTGTTTAATGTAACCATAAAATCAAAAGTGCATCTAAAGTAATGATTATTAAATCATGGTAATTTTAATAATGAATAAATAAAAAGTGTATTTGGAATCGTCATAATTAAAACTTTGAGTTTTATGATTTATATTTTTAAAAATTAATTTTAAAAGAGTTCATGATAATCAAATCGGAAGTGCATCCAAAGTAATTGTCATGAACTTTTTTATCGTTTACAATAATCAAATTAGAAGTGCATTTAAAGTGATCATTATTAAATTTAAATAATAATAATAATAACAATAATAATAATAATAATAATAATAATAATAATAATAATAATAATAATAATAATAATAATAATGATAATTAAAACAATCAAGATTTTATGAAAGAAACCAAATTAGAAATGCATCTAAAATGATTATTATAGTTTCTGTAATAGTCAAATTAGAAGTGCATCTAAAGTGACCTTTATTAAAATTTTTCTTTAAATTAAATAATTTAAATAACGTAATAATAATTATAACAACTAAAAATTTTATAAAAGAAACCAAATTAAAAGTGCATCTAAAGTAATTATCATTAAATTATTATTTTTTAAATTAATATCATCATTATTATTGTTGCTCAATTTAATCCTAATGTTATTAGTTACTATTTCACGTAATCGTATCAACATTTTAACTAGATAAACAAAATAAAGTAAATAAAAGAGAAAGTACAATAAATAAAATAAAAAACTTACTGTTTACTGTCACAAAAAGTTAGAATAACATTTTGAGCCTTAAAGAGGAAGAAATGCGTTTAGCAAAATCCAGGATGCAAGTAGAAAACAGACTACCCATAGTGCTTTGGGCTACGCTTAGTAGGAAATAGAGACAAAGGTATTAATAGTGAAACTTGTTATTTAGTGAAACTTGTTTGGGTCATGGGTGGTGTGAATAACATTTATAGGGGGTGAACTTAGTAAAATGTAAAATTTTTCAAAACTTAGGTTTTTAGAAAAAAAGGGGTCGCATGTTGCGTCCTCTCTACGCTAACCTAAATGGGATTTTCAAATCCTTTAAATGCAGGGAATATTAAAAACCAAAAAGCGGATTATGTCTATGGCCCTCGCCGTACTGCAAAAAACTAAGTCAGTTGACACTCAAATTACAGTTTAACTCTTTCACTACCAACTCATGTACGACAGAATTCTTTTAACTCTTTGACGAGTTTTTGGCACAGAGCAAAACGAGTAACAGAAGATGGACTAGTAACTTCATGCACAGAGCAAAACGATATGTTGTTCTCATAACTGATAACAAACTACATTAAAGTAATTAGCATCAAGATTATATTATGAGTTTATCACCTATAGAATTGTTAGTGTAAAAGTTTACATGACAATCATCACAACTCTCATAATACTTTTAAAATATTAATTAATAAATATATAAAAAATTATAATTAACTATTAGTATAAAACTTGATACACTGACAACGTATAAATGTCTTTCTCTTATATTATTCATATGGTTAATATTGCGAAGAAGAGGAATATTTCACAATGGATATGTGTAACAAGAATAATCCTTAATAATAACTTCATTTTGATGATACACTCGGTCACGATTTTTAATGAGTTGCTTTATTTTTATTTGTAATTATATTTTTTATTTTTTTAATTTTTGACATTTTTCTCACATATTTTTAAATCATCACATTGTGCTTCCAACTATTAAAATGGTTGAATTTGTGTTTAACAATTGATCAATTAGCATTAATTGTTAAATAATAAACATAGAAATATGACTTGTCACGTCATTAAATTACTGTAATATATTGGTCAATGTTTGCCACTTAACAACAATGTCAATTCAGTAATGACAAAAATTTATGTTTTTTATCTATGTTTTTAAAATCGGACCAGTGATCGAATCGGTTAAGGCACTAATTCATGATTCATTGGTTCAACCGTTATTGAACCAGCAGTTGAACCAGTTTTAATAAAATAAAATTTTTTATTATTAATGTACTATAATAATTAAAATTATAAAAGAAAAAATGTACTAAGGTTGTAATTATAAAAGAATAAAAGTAATTTTACTAAATACACCTTCATATTGATAAGTTAAACCTCATTTTATTAATTTTTGATAAAAATTGGTTGATTTAGAAAATGAGGGGTGTATTTAGCAAAATAAAAAATTTTCAAAAAAAAAAAAAAAAACCAGTTGAACCAATGAACTACCGATTTCACCAATTCTTGACTGATTTTCCGGTTTTAATATCGATTTTTTATTCCACCGATTTTGAGGGTTGACCGAACCGGTTACCAGATCGGTTCACCGGTTTTCCTGTCGAATCGGCCTGTCTGGTCCGATTTTTATAACATAGTTTTTTATCGATCAATCTAGAAAATAATAAATATTTAGTTATAGATAAATTAATCTGGAACATATATAAAAAGAATCATGAATCATATAATTTAAATAACATAAAGTTGAAATTTAATTCTATATCAACTAATCTGTAAGTCTCACAAAAATAAAAATAGGAACATCAAATCTAGAGTAACAAACGAAGCAAAAAAAAATATAGATACAACGTGTACCTATTGTGTGCCTCAAAATGGATATTATAAATGGTGATTGAAATGTTATCCAGGTTATGCTGCCATAAAGGGAAGTTCTATAGAGGTTGTACAATGAGGAGCACGTTGGAGAGAAGAAGAGGAATAGAGAAGAAAGAAAGACGATGCAGCTAAAGGCACAAGTAAAAAATTTGGAATCTTAGACTAAAAGATAATAAGGATTTCTCAATATTTTTAAAAAACTAATAAGGCTGTGAATAGAAATTGTGGGGTATTAAAAGAAAATGTATGATATTTTACTATAGAATGATCAAAGTAAGTTGTTAAGTTGTAGAACTTAAAAGGCTTTTTAGAACCTTAGTCGGTGAAAGCCTATTTCTATTTGCACTTATTTGGCTATTGCAATTCCTTTTAGTTTTCTGATATTTCAAAAACACCCTATTTTTCTTCCATTTCTTAATAGGGAAACAAATACATCCGTAGTAAAGTTTGCAATGGGAAAAAACATGAATAACCTCTAATTAGTATTCACGACTAACGGGTATGACCGCACACATTTTTATTATTCTCTTGTTGATAGAGTGGGTACAAGTATATAATGGGAGCTATTTGTTACTCGAAATATTAAATTGCTTATTTTCTTTATTTTTATATATACACCAACAATTTACTAAATACAACCGTATTTCGTTTTGTTTTGTAGCGATTTGCATAAGGATAATATCCTTATGTGTAATAATATTCCAATTCTCTGTTTTATGAAGCACTTTCATAGTAAACAACCCCCATTTCGTTTTGTTTCTTAGAGAATTTGCATAAATATCCTTACGTTAAGTAATACTCTAATTTTGTGTTTGGATGGGAAATTTTAAGATGGTAATTCATTTTATTTTGGAATTTCAAATGCTTTGTGATAAAATACTTTGTTTGGATGAGAAATTTTAAAAGAATTTGAAATTCAAGGCATTTTAAAAAGCCTTTTGGTTAGTTAAAATTATAGAATTTCAAATTCCTTAAAAAAAAAGTAAGAACTTGAAATTCTTCAAACCTAGCTTTCTTTTACTAAAACCAACTGAGGTTATTTTTTACTTGATATCGGTTGGGGGAGGCAACACGGGGTGGGACAACCAGGCTGATCCGCCAACTATCCCTCGTTTTTACGGATCAAACTAATGTATTCAGTCGTTTGCCCGTTTTGGTCTGTTCCACCTAACTCGTCAATTTAGCGGGCCAAAGGCAGGCTGGACTAACCTGCCAATCCACCAATATTATATTTTAAATTTTAAAAATTATAATATTTATATAAATTAATAAAATAATTATAATATAAAATAAAATTTTAAGTAGAATTTATAAAATGGATTTGCTAAAAAAATAAAATAAATTTTTTCATAAATTTATTTTTCATTTATTTATGTAAAATCATAATATTGTCAAAAAAATAAATCAATTATGCAAGGTTTACTTTTGTGATTTTTCTAGTTATTTATTGTAAAAGCATTACTTTTTTTAGAAACTAAAAATTTATTTTTAAATAAAATTTTATATTATTTTTTTAAAAAGAATAATTTTTTTTCAAAATATTGTTTAGTAAGATAAATTTTTATTTTTAGTAGAAATTGAAATACTTTATCCAAACAAGAAAATTAAAATTCAATAATCTAAATTACCTTATTCAAACAAAATATTTAAAAAATGAAGTCTTCTGAATTGAAAAAATTTGAAATTCAATATATTTTAAATTCCTTACATTTATAAAATTCTCTATCCAAAAACAATGTAATACTTTTACTTTTATTTCTTCCCCTTCCTCACACAGTAAGTCATTCTTTCTCCTTTCTTTTGCTTTTATTGTACACTTCCTTTGGCTGATTGACCCAAGTGGGTTTATTTTTTTAAAAAATTACCAGTATGGGTCTGCTTTGAAAAATATTACCAGTATGGGTCTGTTTTAGGTGGTTGACTCGGTCAAACCGCAACTCCGAATTGCGGTTTCGTTGTCACGTCAGCAAAGTGATTACGTGGAAGCCAGCGTGGAAAAACGACTACGAAATCGCAAGTGGGAATTGCGGTTTGACTGAAAACACAGAAAACGATGCCTATAAAACCGCAAGTCGCATCTGCGGTTTCAATTAAATATTATTTTTATCATAAACCGCAAGTGCGAACTGCGGTTTATGTTAAATATAATATTTATGATATTTAAACTACAGTCACTTTCATGATATTTAAATATTATATTTAACATAAACCGCAGTTCGCACTTGCGGTTTATGATAAAAATAATATTTAATTGAAACCGCAGATGCGACTTGCGGTTTTACAGGCATCGTTTTCTGTGTTTTCAGTCAAACCGCAATTCCCACTTGCGGTTTCGTAGTCGTTTTTCCACGCTGGCTTCCACGTAATTACTTTGCTGACGTGACAACGAAACCGCAATTCGGAGTTGCGGTTTGACCGAGTCAACCACCCAAAACAGACCCATGCTGGTAATATTTTTCAAAACAGACCCATACTGGTAATTTTTTTAAAAAATAAACCCACTTGGGTCAATCAGCCCACTTCCTTTAACCTTTTCTAGCATAGCCAGTCATCTCAACATTCTCTCTATCATTGTCTTTTCTATCGATTTAGCAAAGGTTGAGTCTAGCTTAATTAAAATTTTAATATTTCAAGATTTAATTTATGAAATGGATTTTTAGGAGTGTATAGATATTTCACAAAGTTATTTTTCAAAACTATTTAGTATGTTTTAAAAATGTTCTCTAATATTTGAAAATTCCTTAAAAAAGTTTTCTAGAAATTAACTTTCAATTTGCTTATAAAAAAGAAATTTATTTTCAAAAAAGCATTTACATAAAAATAATACCAATTTTGGAGTGGTGGAAAAGTAAAAAGAGACAAAAAATGAAATAACGCACAAAAAACAATGGCAATAATGTTAATCATGGTGGTAGTAAGAGTGATGATAGCCATGATCATGGAGAAGATTGTATGATGATCTCACATGGAATCTAGGAGAGTGTTGAATAAATGACCTTTTAAAACTTGCTCGATTAGAATTATATTTCAATTAAAAAAAACACCCTTTTGATGATACATTAAGATTCTTTTAATTATATAGATAGAGTTTGTAGCGTATATAAAAAGTAATAGAAAGAACCTTTTAAAATTTAGATTGTCAACACATAAGATTCAAGATATAACAATACAATTTCTCAAGAATAATCGCAACACAAGATTTCATATTCACAAATGTATAGAAGATATGGGAAGAAATATAAACATCAAATTTACATAGGTTTAGCCATCCACTCGGTCTATATTCAGTGTTAGTTTAACAATCCTAATCAAATCCTTTATTCACTATAAATCACTAAGGTTCAAACATTGAGCACACACAAATCTTATAACTTTACTTCCTTTGAATCCTACAAGAGAAAAAACCTTGTGAAACCTTGTGAAACCTTATCACAAGAATCCACTAGAAAAATCCTATTCTAGTGTTACAAACCTAATTGAAATAAAGTATTGGAACAACTACAACTAAATAGTAAATCTTAAAGAAGAAGATTACATCACAATCCTTAAGTCATGTTCTTGATCAAGTTAACTCCAAAAGATTTCAAATGATAGAATAGGGAGCAATCTTGATGATGATAAACCGAAATATTCTTAGAATGACGAGAGAAAAGTTGTTTCTAAAGGTTGTTCGTTTATCATCTAAAATTTAGAATAAACTCTCTTTAAATAGAAAACATTTTAAGATTGTTTTAATCAATTACCAAAACTAGTAATGATTGAATCGATAAGATAGAGGCAAGAATAAGTGCAACAAAGTTCTGATAATTAATTACAGAACTTGGTAATCAATTAAATCGAGGTTCCTTGCACCAGAACTCAGTTTTCAGATAGGTGTAATCAATTACCAAAAATGGTAATCGATTAAACTAGAGAGAAAATTGAATTTCAGTTAAAGTTCCTACCATTTAATGCATAATTGAATTAATCAATTACTTGGTAATGTAATTAACTATCCATGATGAAAAATCAAGCTTTCTTGGCTAAGATCAAGGTGAAAAGGGTTATTTAACATGTGGAAAAGAGAATCCTAGATCAAAAACTAAGTTTCAAGAAATAGAACATGTTATGCCTTATGACATGAGCTTGAGACATAAAAGATAAAAACTAAAGCACATAAATCTAAGTTTTAAAACAAATAATGAAGTGTCACATCTATACATCATTGACATAATTGAAATGAAAAACCAAAACAAAATAAAGGTATAAAAGATTTAACCTTCATCTCCAACAAAGTATTTATTGTAGTGTTGCGACAATGGTCATGATAATAATGACAATCATAGTGGGAGCACATGGTAGTGGTAAGACTGAAAGTCATGATGGGAAAAATGGCAATAATGATTATGGTGACGATGATAATGATGATCATATTGGTGGTGTTGAGGGTTGTTATAGTCATTGTTATTAAAATTGCAAGTTAACTCGTAAAATCATACGAGTTTATAAACCCCTGATGAGTTAAATCGCATGTGAAATCGGAAGAGTAGTAAACTTAGGGTAAACTAGGAGTAAAATTGTAAAATCAGAGTAAACTCGGTAAAATCGGAGTAAACTCGTGAACAAATTTTTTGGGTGATATTTTTCTATGTTGGCTCTAATTTTAAGTGTTTTAAATATAATTTGTTCTTATGTCTAAAAGGTTTTGAAATTTTGACTGTTTCAACTCTAATTTCTACTTATTTAGAGTAATTTAGACTTATTATGTGAATTTGAACTTATTATGTATTGAAAACTTTCAATTTTGATGTGATTTATAGTCATATTTTTAATGAAATAACTCTTACGATTCTATGAGTCAAGTTTACTGAACTCTCACAAGTTTACGTAAACTCTCGATTTTGATAACCTTGGTTATGGTACTCATGAGGATGGTTAATTAGTGGCAATTGAAATCATTTATAAACTATTTGATTAAATTTTATTTAATATTAGAGAAAACAATGTTCATAAAATATTTTAAATTTAAAGATATATATGAATTTACATTTTTAAAAAATAGAAAAATAATATATAAAAAATATTTTGTTTTTGTAACAAGATATGATTTATGCTGTATTTTTAACATTTAAAATTGTTGATTGTAAAAATATTTTTCAAAATTCAATATCCATAAATCTAATAGTTCACATGTTAAAACATTATTGATTAGAATTCAGGTTCTTAAACTAAGGAGTATGTGTAAATTTGTGGAAGTTCTATAGACTTGTGAATCATAGACTTATAAGAGTGTACTTAATATAAAATAAAAAAAAATATCTATAAATAACATATCAATTAAATATTTCAAAAAAATAAATAGTAAAACATAAATTACCCAATACTTAAATAACTAAGTATAATAATGTATTACTGTTAGATAATAACCTACGAATATGAGAGCAATGGTAGAAGATTTTAATCAAAGATTTGATGTTCTTAAATGTGAAAGTTTTTTTATTTAAGAATGGTATACCAAGTGGAGGTATGTTGATTCCTAAATGAGTATCAAACATGATGCAATCCCATCCCACCTAGTATGCATCATGACTAGGAAGATTCAAGGAAAACATGACATGGATGAAGCTTGATTGAAGAATTAAAGCCTTTTTCTTTATCGTTTTTAGTTTATAAATATTTTTAATTACCTTAGTAATTAGAGGCGTGAGGTATCCTTGAATTAAGATCTTGCATTTTGGTGATTTTCCTTGTAAAAGTTAAGTGGTACCTTGAATAATTATGTAGAGTGTGTGTAGAAATAGGTGCAACCCATATTTAGGAGTGTGGTTCATTTCTACCTCCTAGCTTATTTTTGGACCCAATTTCTAATATGCAAAGCATGACAAATACAAGGACCCACTTTCCTTGATTATAGGAACCTTTTTAAGAGAATGAATCTTAGTTTGTTAGACTAAACTAGCTTAGGTAATGGGATTGGGCTTGGACACCCTTGTTTAGGTGCCTTATCCCAACCTCCCACTTCCTATAAATAGGACCTGCCACTATATGTAAATTCTCACCTTTGAAGTTGAATGAAAATAGTCTCTTGGTGAGCACATTCTTAGTAAGAGGTCTTGAGGATCTTCACTATAGAGGAACTTCTTCCCAATTTACTTTTATCAAGAGTTCCTTCCCTTGTGGCAAACCTAAAAAATTTTGACTTATCGCACTTTGAGAGTGGTGCCCCACCTCCATTTCTTGAATGTTTGGAACCTTAAGGGGAAAGATCAAGGGAAAGAAAAGTTGGTTTGCGTCAAGTGATATCAAGAGTCAACTCCAAGAGGTTCTTATTTTTTTCCTAATATGATTTCTTTTATGTGTTTTTCTTCTGTGTTCTTCCTTGTTCTTCATTTATTTTTTCCAACTTTATTTTCATGTCATTTTATTTCCTTTATTGTCTTGTTAATTTATGTTTTAGTAGTTTTCATTTTTTGCAATTTATTTTCCTAGTCTATATTGTTTTGTTGATTCAATTTATTTTGTTCCTTTCAATTGAATCTTTGTTTGTACTCTTTAGGATTATTTTCATTTCTGCCCATTTATTTTCTTACATTCTAGTGCATAATCCTAAGAAAATCATTGTAATGACTTCACAAATTTTGTGAACGAAGCCACACAATTGTGGTCTTGATATTTAGATGCACATTGCTTTTCTTCCATTGAGTTTTATGCTTATTTTGTTCTGTTTTTCCTTCACTTATAACTCTGTTGGGGTGTGATGTTTTTGGTCATTTTGAGTCATTTTATTTCAGTTTTTAATCTTCCTAAGTTGTGTATTAGTTAGTCATGTTTAATCCTTTAATTGTCTCTTAATTCTATGTAGTTTTTCCTTTTATTTTTCACCATAAAGTGTGTTATGCTTGTAAAAAAGTGTGTGTTTCTCTCTTGGAATTGAGCACCAAAGAGACTTAGTACTCTTGATCTTGTATTCTTAGAGTCCCACATGCTTTAGATCATAGCATGTTTCCAAAAAAAAAAATTCAAAAAATTGCTCAATTCTTTCTTAGAGTTTTTTTTTTCCAATTTGTGTGGTAGTTTAATTTGTTTTTGTTGACTGGTTGAGACCAATTAGGTTTCTAATTTGGGCTGAAACTTTGAGCAATCAAGCTTGTCTAAACCCCATAAAACTCTCATTTGTTGCCTTGCTATAATCACCTAAAATTACTAGTGCATATTAAGTTGCCTTTCTTTCTTTGGTTTGCATGTTTTATTCAATTTTTGTGGTTGGTTCATGAGTTTATACCTCTTAAACTCCTTGTCATATTTTATTTTAAGTTTGTAAAAGAGGTGTAGAAAAATTGTTTAAGAAAAAAGCAAAAGAAGAAAAAAAATCAAAATAAGTAAAAGAAGTGTTAGTAAAAAGTGTTAAAAAGATATATAAAAAGAGCAAAAATTTAGTGCACCTCAAATTTGTGTAATTCATTTTAAAGAAGTGTTTAAACTTGTTGGAAATTTCTTAAATAATTTGATTTATGATTCGTCCATGATGCTTTAAGTTAGTGCAAATCTTAGAAAATTTTGAGTCTTTTTTGTTTTAAGTCCAATTCTACTTTAGTGCCATTCTAAGGTTTTTTTTTAGTCCTTCTTTCCACATCTTTGTTGTTTGCTTCTCTTCTTTTGATATTAATTGATTTTGTCTAACTAATTCTTTCCACTTAGATGTATGTCTTTTCTTGTTAATTGTTTTCTTGCTTTTGGCTTTCAATTCTTGCACTTTCTTAGTTCTTTTGTTTAGGCACCTCTTTTTCTTGGATATGGCCAAATTGGTGAAGCTTCCACAAAGGGTAGCATACTAGGAAGTATTGATCAAAGACAAGGAATAATGAAATTAAAGAGGAGATCAATGCTTGAGTGAAACACTTATGACATAAACACTTGAAGAAGAAGCATCCAAACTTTATTTTAATTATTGCATTTGTTAATTGGATGTATTTTAATAAGGCCATTTTAACAGAGGTGTTGGATATCTATAAAGGTCACCTCTTTTGCTTGTAATAATTCTTAGTTTCTTACTTAGTATGAGTAAGGAATTGGTACCCCTTATTCATATTTAGGAGTATGTTTCAGTCCTTAACTTTGCTTTTAATTTCCTTTATTCATTTCAAATTTAGGAAGTGTTTAAGTTCCAAAGGCTTAAGTCACTTTTAGTTGAGAAAACTTAAAAAGAAAGAAGTGTTTGCTTCTTCATTCCCTAGTCCTTGAACTTTGAAATGTCTTCATACACATCTAGGAGTGTTAGGAGTAGTAATAAAACTAGGTAATAGAAAAGGGAAAAACGACAAGAGGAATATGAGAATAGAATAAAAAGAGAAAAAGAAGAGTGTTAAAAAGGGAGGGGTGAGATGAGTGATTATTACTATAGTTATAAACCCACCTTGTCCTCATATTCATGCTTATTTGATTGGGAGAGAGTACAAAAAGAAAGATAAAAATTTTGGGAGAATAAAAGAAAAAAAAAAGAGAGGAGAAAAAGAGAACAAGAAAAAAGATAAGGAAGAGAAAAGGAGAGAACATAAAAGAGAGACAAGAGAGAAAAGAAAAAGAGAGAAGAGAAAGAGAATACAGAGAAAAAGATAGAGAAAAAAGAAGAGAGAAACAGAAGAAAGAGAAAAAAAGAGGGAAGAAAAAAGAGAAAAAGAAAAGAGAAAAAGCGGAAAAAGAAAAAGAAAGAGAAAAGAGATTGAAGAAGGGAAGAAAAGAAGAAAGAAAAGGAGAGTGATGCCTTTAAGAGTGCTAAAAGTGAAATTTTTAACTCTTATAGGGACTTGGAAGAGCCTAGCACAAGCCTTGACATTTACGTCTCTCTTCTAGTGAAATAGATGAACCTAATAGGCATATTAGGAAAAAGATAATCTCTTCTAGGAATAAAAGAGAGTCATCCAAAATAAAAATAGAGAGAAAACCCTTGAGCAAGAGTGACAACCTTGACACTAGTTCAAGTAATCGTTCTAGAAGCCCTAAATGTTTTAAAAAAAGGGCATCTTGTTTTGTATTGCCCAAAAAGGAAAAAAAGACTTTATGGGGAACATCAAATGAAGAGGGCATTTATTCATGTGATGATCTCTTCAAAGTGAAAAGTTTTCTTGAAAGTCATCCTTGTAAAGATACCCCAACACAAGGAGAGAATATTTTTCTAACAAGATGCAAAGTTTTTGGCAAAATTTATTCTCTCATTGTGGATGATGAGTCATGTTACAACTGTTGTAGTGCAAGGATGGTGGGCAAGTTAGCACTGTTTACTACTCCTCATCCTTCACCCTACTCTTTGCATGGGATTAATGATGAAACATGTGTAGTAGTAAGGAAACAAGTTGAGATTAGCTTCTCCATAGGAAAATATCAAGATAAAGTTTTATGTGATGTAGTCCCTATGGAAGCTAGTAACATGTTGTTAAGAAGGTCATGGCAACATGATAGGAAAACCTTGCACAATGGTCTCACAAATAAAATCACCTTCTCTCATAGGGGGAAAAAGTTTATCTTACATCCTCTTAATCCTATTTAGGTTTTGGAGGATAAAAGGATCATGAAGCTTAAGAGAGAGTGATACAATTGAAAATAAGCTTTTTGGTAGAAAGATCGAGCCTAAGGAAGATCCACCTTTGCCTACAAAGGAGGTTCTTTACATAAAAAAATCTTCCCCCCAACCCTTGCATAAAGAACAAGTTGAATTTGAGGTTGTGCTTAAACCTTTTGAGCACATTGATCCATAACCTCAAGTCCAACTTGATGAGTGCTCCAATGCACCTAGACTAGTCTCGCCCACCATTTCAAAACCATTAAGGCTGGCGTATAGTGCATTAGGAGTAAGATAGGGAGCTGTTGTATGGAGACACATGCACACTAAAAATTTTTCAAACCTAAGTGCCAACCTCCACTACCCCAATCCTAAGAGGTCTCCTTATAGACCTCTTACTCCCCCCAAAATCATATGCCTGCACATACTTATAACTTTACTTATTTTTTTGCAGGTTTTGAAAAGGAGGAAAAAGGGCCTTAGGATTTGAGGTCAAATCCTCTTCAAGGGGGAGGAGACAATGTAATCTCACCTAGCATGCATCATCACTAGCCTTTGTCTTCATTGTATTTAGTTTGTAATTATTTTTAAATACCTTAGTAATTAACTTCCTTGAAAGGCTTTGTATTTTGGCCATTTTCCTTGTAATAACTAAGTGGTACCTTGAGTAATTATGTGGAGTATATGTAGAAAGATGTGCATCCCATATTTGGGAGTGTGGGTTATTTCCACACTTTGTAGCTCATTTTTCTTGATTATAGGCACCTTTTTAGGATAGAGAATCTTAGCTAGTTAGACTAAACTAGCTTAGGTTTGGCTTGGGCTTAAACATCCTTGTTTAGGTGATGCATTCTCCCCAAGCAAGGGCCCTATCACTAGGGTCATGGCTAGGAGAATAGAAGAAGGCATGGCTAGAGTAGAGGGAGGAAGATCTCACCTCCATATGACCATCAAGTTATGCAAGCCATGACTTATTTACTTGTAATTTTTATTTTAGGAACCTAGGATTTTATTTTGGACATGTATTAGTCCATTTAATTTTCTAGGAGGTGTCTTAGTAATAAGAAGGGGTAAGATTAGCTTTTGGGCCTTTATTTAGGAAATAAGGGGGTAGTTTGATAAATACACCCTCTTTTGCTAAATAAAACCCAAAACTAATAAAGGAGTAATCTTGACCCTTGGATGAGGTAGCTTGGGCACCAATTCTCATCTAAAGGAGGGTATTGATTGGACTTTGGGCTTCAATCCTCCTCCCTTGGATGACTCCTTTTAATCCTAGCCCTTCATTTCCTTCATGACTTGTCCAAGAGGTTAGCTCCCTCTATAAAAAGGTGCTCCTTCACACTCTTGTATTTTTTACACTTGATTGAATAGAAAAACCTTGAGTTGGCCAAAATTCTCTTAGTGTCCACCCTTCTCTCTTTGAGAATTCCTTAGGTTTTTATCAAGGGTTCTATCCCTTGTGGCAAACTTTCCCTCTTAGGCTTATCTTACCTTAAGTGGTGCCTAAAACCACCTCACTTCTTACCTCTCCACAAACCATTTCACCAAAGAAGAAAACCTCTAGAAAAAGATCAAGGGAGACATGCATCATTAGGTCCCTAATCCCAACCTCCTACTTCTTATAAATAAAACCCCTCACTCCATGTAATTCTCACCTTTGAATGAATGAAAAATTGTCTCTTTTTTAGAATATTCATTAGTAAAAGGTCTTGATGATCACTTCTCTTGAAGAACCTCTTCCTAGTTTGCTTTTATCAAGGGTTCCTTTCCTTGTGACAAGCTTCCAAAATTTTAGCTTATCTCTTTTCAAGAGTGACACCCCACCTCCATTTTCTTTCCCTTCCATCCTCCATTATATGCTGCTTGGAACCTTAAGGAGAAAGATCAAAGGAGTGCAAACTTGGTTTGCATCAAAACAATCCCAAACAACTATTGTATTGTCTAATTTTTGTAAGAGTTTAATTTGTATACACTGACAATGTAAAAAAGTTTTACAATGACATTTAAACTTATATTTTCATTTATATGAATTTTAGAGTATTAAAAGATAAAGTCAACAAAGTTACTATAAATGAAGAATTGTAATTGAATATCAGTGTAAAATTTTTTACACTGATAATGTATACTAATTAAACTTCATTTTTTTAACTCGATGACTCATTGACTCATTAGTAGATTAAACTGTCTATAGAGTTTGCGCATAAGTTAACTTATAAAAAGTAAGTCATATCATCAATTTGTAAGAGTTAGTAAGTTAACTTGGGAGTTTGATAACTAAGACGGAGACCATAAATGATACAAGTCTGAGACAAAAATGTAATTTCCTTTTAAATACGCTTTGAATTGAATAAATTTTAGATTTTAGTTGTGATTAATTGCTAAAGTGAGGGATTTTTCTTTTTCTTGTTTGATTATTCACTGAATTATATGCTTTTCATGAAAACCTTCTTAAAAGCAAGAAATTTGTCTATGGATTACCCCTTGTACTCCTAAGTTGTTTTTTACTGATAAAAGAAAGTGGCTGTCACACTAAACTACTGATAATTAATCATAAAATAATGGTGCAGATTTTAGTTGGGAACGTTAATTGATCCTATATTAACACTCTGATACCAACAAGATGATCCTTTAGACTTTTCTGATATATATAAAAGGTTTGTGGTTTGCAGCTGTCCAAAGACAAGAAAGATGAGCTCATTTAATTTAATTGCAAAATATTGGATATTCCCGGGTCAGAAAAGTTCCAATTGCGCCATCCATTATTATATTGTAAGAAAAAGTTTAAGTGAGCTGGATTTTAAGGACTTGTAGACAAAAAAGAAATACCCTTCAGTTTTAAAGACTACTGTTACCTATGAAAAAATTACATACGGATATTTACATACGGCTCATCAATTTAAAATGTAAGATCTAATGGTTTTCTAAATATTGTATAAAATAGGAAACTCAAGTGCTTGAAACCAGTGATTTTTACAAATAATAGAGAGTATGCGTACTTTTTCTATGTTCATGGTGAGACTTTTCTTCTAGCAAGCACATTGATTTTCTCTGTGGAGAGACAGAACAAATTTTTTCATCCTTAACTTTTCTTTAAACCCCTCTGTCTTTCGTGATATTGTGTTAAAGAGAGAATTGACATTGAAAATTAACCTTTTAAAATTGATAATCTCATAAAATATTAGTAACTTTTAAAAACTATTTCAATTAATTTCAAGGTGACCCTTAATCGTTTTTTGTGACAAAAGGCTTATCCAAATGGTTCAGGAAAACTGTTCAAAATGAAGGTTATAGACAAATCAAGGTGGGGAAGAGGCAAATTTTTTTCTATTGCAATATGTCGACAATGCTATTATCATGGGAGAGATTGATTTCCATACTATATGGATAGTGAAAGTAGTCCTAAGGGGTTTGAAGTGACATAAGGTTTGAAAATAAATTTTAACAAAAGCTACTTTTACATATTACACGTGGATAATCATCTCTTGAATGCAGTAAGTTGTTTGCTGAATTGTATGGTGAATTCTCCGTCGTTTAAATTTTTGGGTATTTCGATCGAGGTAAATCCAAGGCGAGTGTCATCTTGGCAACCGATTTCAAGAGGTTGGCAGTGTGAGAGGCTAAGAGCATGTCCTTTGGAGGTCACTTGGTAATGTTGAATGTTGTACTTACTAGTATACCTTGGTATTTATTCTCTTTTTTCAAGGCACCAAAGAAAGTCATTGATTGTCTAATAAGGCTTCAACCTAAGTTTCGGTAGGATGGGTGTTGAAACTAATAAAATTGCTTAGGTTAATTGGGAGAGAGTGTGTATGCTTAAAAAGGAGAAGGTTTGAGGCTCAAATGCCTTCTAAAATTTAATCTTAGTCTGCTAGCAAAATGGAGATGTAAATTTCTAAATGACAAAGATGTTATTTGGTGTCCATACAAGAAGTATATATGGATCCTTCCACATCCATATTTAACTCCTTGGTTGACCAAGTGGTCCATTTGGTGGAGAGATGTGTGGTTAGTAGATAGTAATCTTGTCTCCTATCTTGGGTGGTTCTCAAGAAATATCAGAAGGAAAATAGGGAATGTTCAGAACACTCTCTTTTGGAAGTACAATTAATTAGGTAGA
The DNA here is from genome assembly GCA_037954015.1 of Psophocarpus tetragonolobus. Taxonomy (NCBI): domain Eukaryota; kingdom Viridiplantae; phylum Streptophyta; class Magnoliopsida; order Fabales; family Fabaceae; genus Psophocarpus; species Psophocarpus tetragonolobus. Next base: position 95,125,706 of record CM075689.1, on the reverse strand, counting down.
GGTACATTGACTTATAAGTATCCTAAAATTTTTCCTCTAGGTGCAGATAAGGATGTTACTATGCATGACCTGAAGAGGGAAAGAACCGGACCAACATCCTGGAATTGGTTTTGGAGAAAGAGCCTTTTGGGAGGGTGCTCTTCTAATGGAAATGTTTGAATTATTGCATAATATTAACTTTTTTTAGCAAGTTAAAGATCAGTAGGTTTGGTGTGATGTAGCAAATAATTAATTTTCTGTTGCATCAACTTACAATTTTTTATGTGCTGAGTCTTATGGTATTACTATAATCAGTGATGATTCCCATGTGTATAATTGGCTTTAGAAGGACAAGTTGCCATCTAAAGTGGTTGCATTCTCTTGGAGGTTACTGCTTAATTGAATCCTTATAAAGGACAACCTGAGGAGGAAAGGAGTGAGTTTGCAGGGTAACAACTACCTTTGTAGTTTGTGTAAGAAAAATTTAGAGGATAGTAATCATTTGTTCCTTTCGTTTAAGTTTTCACAATCTCTTTGGTATAGTGTGATGAGTTGGATTGATATGGAGTCCCCTCTACCCTCACATTTAACTCTTTTGTTTCATTTTTCTGGTTTTTGGATAGTGGGGAGATTAAGAAGAAAATATAGGTACCTGTTTTGGCATGCTTCCTGTTGGGGCATTTGGTGTCCATTATTTTCAATAACAAAACTCTGGAGTCACCAGATATTCTCTCATTTATGTAGTATACTTCTTGGAACTGGATAATTTATCGTTTTAGAGCTATTAGGGGTGTGTTTTTGGTGAATGGTGTACAAACTCATTGCATTGTTTCGCTTGTATGTAGTGAAATGGGTCTATTGCATTGTTTTGCTTGTATGTAGTGAAATGAGTCTATTTTGTTCTGGTAGGAATAAGTTATTGGTTATAGTTCTGTTTTTGAAGTAGGATTTGCAGGATGATGTTTTGTTAACCATGGCTTACTACTGGTTTTTGGTTCTCGCTGAATCAATACTTTAGGTGTATCTTGTGTAAATGGAAGACTTCCTTTTAAGTATTGTAAAAGGGGAGGACAGTTAACTCTTTTTGTTCCTTGTATATTGTTTAATTTAACAGTTTTCTATTACTTTTTTAAATATATGTATTTGCTTGTAAAAAAAAAAACATTTACAATTTAATGCTCAATTATTTATTTATTAATTCCTTAAAAGGAACGTACCAATAAGAATGTGGTCCTTACCAATTAACTATACCAATAGTACCTTTCATTATTTAAATTGTAGTTTTGCACTTCATTCGGAAATGGAATCAATCTTATCAAAATTCAGTAGTGGGGTAGTTTGTGATCCCAAATGATTTGTTGATTATGATACTGCTAAATTATATATTTTCTTAAACTAAATAGTTTTTATGTCAGCTGCCTCTTACAAGATCTATGCAGAAAGGTTCAGTTTTTGTTGAACTTGTATGGAAGAACATAAAGTGAAAACGACTTCTGGGAATATTTTTCATTAATTTATAATCAAAAGATAATTTGCTTTCTTCTCTATATTCGATTCTGTTTATGTATAATTTTTTTTTTATTGATAAATTTTAATGTACTGGAAGTGAGATTAATTTTTAATTTAATAGGTTGAGGATATTCGTAATCTTTAACATATGATAATAAATAAAAGATAATTAACTATAAATTAACAAGAATAGCTCAGACATTGAAGCACCGGGAAACCAAATAACATGGTTAAAAACCAAAAAAAAATAAATTAAAATATTTAAACTTGTGACAAGTTTTTACTACATTTAAATATGTTGGTATATTCTTAAATTTATGTAATTTTTTTTGTATTTAAAATCTTATAAAACTATCTTTTTTAGTACTCAATTTTGATTAAAAATTACAAAAATAAATTATGCATCTAACATTTAAATTGCCATAATCAAACAAAAATATTTTTCTAATTAAGAGGTTAAAAAAAATTAAATTTGGAGAACAAAAATAAAATAATCTAAATTTCAAGGAAAAAAAATGTTAAACACTTTTCATTAGTAAAACTTGTGATAGCATTGATATATTTGTATTTTGAATATTAAAATTGGGGTTGAAAATTCTGTGGTTGAAAATATTAGAATTGGTAATCCTTACATTTTAATTACTTTAATTGTACATAACAATGACTCGGAGCTAGTTAATGTGAGAAGAATATCTCAAAGCGTAAATATACAAATATTTTACTTTTGCTTTTATATAGATAAAAAATACAAAAATAGAATAATAAAGTGAAAGACCTAGCATAAAAATAAAAATCCTTTGAGATTTTGAATCAAGAAGTAAATCAAATATATCTTAAAAATCTCTAATAGTAGAAATTATTTGGGAATTTTTTGTAAATTTTTCAAATCCCTTAATACTACATATGATTGAAAGAACTATTATAGTTTAATTAGTACATTGATAGTCAATCACAACCCTTCGTTCATGATAAATTTATTAATTTTACTAATTATTACTTTAAAATTCTTATAAATGAAGGGTCATGATTGACTGTCAGTATAAAAATCTTTTATACTAATAGTATTTACCAATTAAACTCTTATAAAATTTTCTCCAATGATAAAATCACTTTCAGTTTTTACTTTATTTTTAATGGGTCTTATAATAATAAACTCCACATAATATTTTTTTTTCAAAAAATATTAAAAAAAGAAGTTTTTCTCCACAATTTTTTTCTTCTGTTAACAACTAACATCTTCTTCAAGTGTTGTTATTATTATGATTAATAACACACCCGAAGAACAATCACTAGAGATAGTCTTAATAGTTATTCATTTAGTGCATGTAGAAAATATCAAAATTGTCAAATGGTTAATGAGATTTTCATAATATATGTATAAATGATTTATTAGAACAGTAGAAGTATATAATATATATAACAAGGACTATGATTTTTTCATATATGAAAATTTTTCTCGTATGTTAAAGTGAAAGTTAGAGATACACCATGTTATTGTGACAAGTTATGATAGAAATTGTTTAAAAAGAAATTAGCTAGCCCCTCCATTGATGTCCTTTTAATAACATAATAGAAATCTAATTCAAGTGTTCTGAGGGGAAAACATTGGAATAATTTTTCTCTTTAGAATGAGATTTAACTATTTTATGTTGAACATTTTTCTCACCTTAAATTGAGATACAATTTGTTTAGTTATAAGATCATTTCTTTTTCACAATCATAAACCCATCAACGAGTTTTTTTTGGAAAAATTGAGTTTTAGATGCAAACTCAAACATTATATGTAATTGATTCTCATTGTTTAGACAATTATCTAAGTTCTCTTCTCTTTATTCTTTATCGTTCTCGTTTTTATCTTACTATTTCTGTAGTCTTTATATTATATGTTGACAAACTTGTAAGATTACTAAGATAAATATTTTAGAACAGTATTTAACACGCATCAAAAAGATAATTTTCACACCTTTACACTAGAATTACCAATATTTTTTGAATATATTTTGTGGATCCTAGTACTATAGAAGATTTAGGACTTCATATAATTTTTTTACTTCAGAGACTTATTTGCTTATTTATAAAAGGTCTTGTAATGAAATCATGATGATTTTTCTACTTGGAGAACCCACATCATCTAGTAGTCATTTTTATAAAAAAATGATTCTTATAATTAGAAACAACCTTAAAAATCATCACAGATGCTCTTAAAATAAATTTTTTTAAAGTAGATTTTTCCTCGGCAAAAAATGACTTAGAAAGACATGAAATCTTAAAGGAATATTAAACTTATATAAATGCCAAATGAGGGTTGAACCAACCACCTTGGAGGCTCTGATTCACTTTCTTACTCAATTCCTTTCCTCCCCATTTTAACATACTAAAAAAAGTAATATTTTTGTTTAAGCTTATTATTGTGGCACAAACATATTTTTATTAATTCCATCACATTACGGCAAGTATCTAAAGTGGGTAGCTTAGATTCCCCTTTCTCTTTCATGTTTAGTTAGTGGCAGATTTAAAACTAAAAAAGATTACTCCACAAGCCAATATTGGCTTATAGGGCTACATATCTATCCTTGATTATTCTCATACATGCATCGGTGTACCTAATATACAATACCAAACAAGACACTAAATGCGATTTGATATATTCATCCTTTTACCACCAAATTAAACAACATTCATACATATTGTCGTACGGAAGAACTAAAGCACTCTTAAGAATGAGTAGCCTATCACAAAACCTCTCCACTATATTGTTATATCAATATACAATACTTAAATATAGATCATGCTTCAGCAAAAAAGAAAAATTTGTTGTCAGATATTAAAATATATAAAACTATGTCATAGCATTTTGTTTTGAGCGTAGGTATTGTACAAATTAATTGAGAGAATGTTTATCTTTTTCAACATTAAAAATCATGGATTGATTCCTGAAAATATAAGAAAATTTCACTTTTTTTTTTTATAAATATTACTCTCTATCTATCTTTCTTTCTTTTTCTCTCTCTATATTTAATAATCTGACATTTTTTTTACTATATTTTTTGTAAATAATCTAACATATGAATATTTTTGTTTTTCTTATCTCTAGCTATCTCTCTATATCTTTACATCTATCTATCTCTCTTATATATGAATGAACGAGGAATCAAACTCTTAATAAACTGACATTTGTTTTTGCTATGTTTTTATTGAATAAGTCAACCTTATAACTAGCTAGACGTTAACCGAATAAATATGAATTAGGTAATTGAGTCAAGATTGATAAAAATAATAGTCTATTTTTACTATAAAAATAGTAATATAATTTAAAAATAAAAAATCAGAAATAAAGTACTTAATTAATTAGTTGAATTCATTTAAAATCAAGCCATTCAAATAAGTAATAGCTATTAGCTAGCAAACAATAATCATGTACAATCAAGTAGCTAACAAAATGACCATGGACAAAATGTAATAACTTTAGATAATTTCATCATTCAAGGACAAATTACAAATTATTCATATTATCAAGACACACATATACAATCGAGTTACAAATATATCATTTAGTATTTTGGACCTATTTGAATAGATAACACGATTAAATTTTTATTAAATTAGTGTTTATCATATAAATGTTTGGATAAATTTGGATATATAATTCCTTATAATTATAAAAAATGTCCAAGTTGCTTTAACAATTAGACATGTAGGGTTTTTAACAATATTTTCATTTTCTATTAATTGATATGTATGTTATACGTTTAGGAATTAATCATGTATTCCTACAAAGTATTTCTTGTGCTCATCAATATATTTATTTTATTTTTTATACTAAAATAAAAAAAATATCCTAGTTGCTTCAAGAAATTTAAGATTTTAAAAATGATATGGCATCATCACACATATTCACGTGCAATCATGCTTGTTACTAATTTCCATGATTTTTGGGTATTTTTAAATATATTTTTATTATTTATTTATCCAAACAATAAATGCAGGAGAAATAGAAACAGAAAAAAAAAAAATACTCGAAAACCGAATACGTACGATTAAGTCTAGTAGATTGTTTTAGAAAAAAAAGGTTTCTATCTGATTTTTAATTTGATAGCATTGATATATCTTAATAAAATTGGTTTTTAAATGTTGAATTTGGCTGAAATATGTTCTTATTATTTTTTGAGTTACATATTTATATTATAATTATATATTAAATCAGATAACTTATTTTTCATTGAAATTTTTGAGAATTGATTTTCTAACTTTAAAATAAATATAATGGACACTAATTGACAAATTTTTTCTCCTTTGAAACATGAAAAATAAATCACACTATATCAGAAGGATTCTCGTATGTGCAAGGCATGATTTTTTTTTCTTAATGTTTTACATGTATTATGTATATTTTTATGTTTTCTGATTCGGTGGTTGACAATTTGAAAGTTTACTAATTAACTTTTTTATTATATATATATATATATATATATATATATATATATATATATATATATATATATATATATATATATATATATATATATATATATATATATATATATATATATATATATATATGAGAAATGGGATATACTTGCTCAAAAAGTAAATATTTCTTCATTCTATTCATTTATTTTTATTAAATCTAATGACTGCAGTGAGCAATTAATGTTGAAAAGTAAGTCTTTTATATTTATTTTTAAAATAAGTAAATTTTCTCCCTATAGATACAGTAATTAAAGAGGAGAGATCTACTTACTCCAAAAGTATCTAATAATTTATTTTCTTAAAATCTAGTGATTAAAATTAGTTATTCATTATAATTATTAGATATAAAAAAAAGTAGATGATGGAATGAAGAATAAGTTTCTTCCTAATAAATCTAAACATTAAACTTACTGCGGAGTAAGTGAGTGGATCCCTCTTTTATATATACAAATTTAAATTTATTATATAATTTATAACTTCATAATGAATTTAAACCGTGATTCGTCATTATAGTCCGTAAATAATCACAATTTTAATCTGGATTGGATAGAATAAATTAATTAGCATCTTAAAAAATATTTAAAAATTAATCAATTTTTAAAATATTAATGAAATAATTTACGCAAGCCATCATCACACTAGCGTGCATGTTCAAATAAATATTTGTTCACGCTCTCCTTTCAGTATAATTTTTTGTACGATTTTGTTTGTATATAATCACGTTTGTTGGTATCAAACCTCCCTTAATAATGTATTTGCTAGGATAAATTAAAGATTTTCACTTTAACAAAAAAATTAAATAAGTATTGGGTCTGAGAAAGATCTACACACTGATATTGAAACGTGAAAGTAGTACTTAAGTCCAAATTAGGTGTAATTTTAGTTGGTAAAAAGATTTCAAATATACTCTTATATATGCAAAATCAAATCCATAAGATACCGGCTATACGTGGTTTAGACCGGAGGCCAAAAAATAATTAAAAATTAAGAAAATTACACCAATGTTTATTAAAAAGAATATAAAAAAAATTTTAAAATAAAAATTTATTTACGAAACCAACTTTTCAGTTTAAGAATTGATTACCTGTAGGGAATATATTACCTACGACGTTCGTCATAAATATGATTATCCTAATTAAATGTGCAAAATTAGATTACTTTAAAAAATATTTATTTCAGTCCTTAAGACAAAGAAACCCTTTTTTTATTTTATTAATTACTTTAACTTTTAATAAAAAAAATTTTAATATTGAGAAATTTATTTTTATAAAAATTATTATTATTGTGTTTTTATCTTTTCAATTAACTTTTTTTATCTGCTTAATTAATTGCATTTTTTAAAATTTTTTAGGCTTGACAAAAGTCAAGTCTTGCTCCTATGTATCTTCCGGGGTAATACAGAATCAAAGTTTACATAGTTTTTTGTGAAAATATATTTGTGTTGATTTTTTTTTACTTATTAAGCTTAGAATTTTTGGATTAGGAGTGTAGACACAAGTCAATCCGTTAGAACATTTTTATTTTTTTAGAAATTTTTGCCTTTTAGAAATATAATTTTGACTAATAATTTATTTTTTAGAGATGAGATTTAAGAGAAAAACTTGTCACAAGTTATGCCTTAAAATCATAAGACTAAAAAATGTCACATCTAATTGATTTTTTTATCTCCCCATCAACAAAATATTACAAATAAAAATAGTAACAAGAAATTTAAGATTTTTTATTATAAATTATTTTTACATAAGAATTTTATTATAACTAGAATTAATTAATGGAGAATTTTAAATACACAAAATTGTCATATTTATACAAATTTATTTATTTAGAGATGAGGTTTATGACAAAAAGTTGTCACAACTTATGCCTTAAAATCTCAAGATTAAAAACATGTCTCATCTAATTAATTATTTTATCTCTATTAGAGAAATATTGCAAATAAAAATAGTAACAAGAAAGCTAAGATTTTTATTGTAAATTATTTTTACATAAGAAGTTTATTATAAATAAAATTATTTAAGAAGAAATTTAAGTACACAAAACCGTCACAATTTATATTCTCATAATTTCAAAAGGTGAAAACGTCACATTAAACTATAAGTAGATAGATTTAAATATTTTGATGATAAAATTTGTGAACTTTCCTTTTTATGAAATAGATATATAAATGGAATATTATTATTATATTTGTTTTATTGAGACTAGATTTAATTGGTAATTTACTATTCACAGTTGTTTCACATATTTATAACTATATCTTAACTAGATTGAAGTAAGTATGTAAAAAAGGAAGAGAAAAGAAAAAGAAAAATAGAAAAGAAATAGGGAAAAGAAAAATCCAATAAGAGAAGAAAAATAAACTATTAAAAGAAAGAGGAAAAAAAATAAAAAGTAGGTTAGGCCCATATACCTATTAAAATGAAGAGAAGAAAATAAAAAAAAAATGAAGGCACTTCATGTGTCTCTATCCAAGAAGTCAAATGGGATTTAAAATCCTTAATTTACAAAAGGTGTAAGGCAAGACAAAAGGAAAAGAAGGGATGAGAAGTAGTGTCACTAAAGGAGAAGAGAATGAGAAAGGGGTGTTAGTCTGAGCCATTCCAAACGACTTCTTTGCACCAACAGTCTCACTAGCGTCGTCTTCACCTTTAGAGATCGTTTCTGATAGTGGCCAACGGAGGTAAATTAATTTATCCTCTCTTCCTATTTTTTATTGAGTTTAAAATTACTGGAAGTGAAGAAGAGAGGGTGAGTACCTCTTGTGTGCAAGTGAACCTTTCTTTGCCCTTACTCTGAACTCTTTTTGCTTTTCCTTTCTATTATGTGAAAATTTTTCTGTGCCCGAAAATCCCCTTCTCTGAATCACAATGCCCATTTTATAAGTCTTATTTTAAACTCTTAATCACGACAAAATGTGCTTTTGGGAACAAATCTCTTAGACAGAGAATTTAAGGGAACCTGTTGGTGGCTATTGGGAAGAGTGGCTAAAGTTGATCAAGGGTTCTGAAAACCCCTCTCTACGGTTTTCTTGTAGACGGATCAAGTGTAGGAGAATGGAGTAGCCAACATTGCATGTTCTTTCTTCTTTTGTTTTTTCTTCTCTGTTTTGCTTTTCTTCTATGTTTTCTTTTTCTTTTTGCTTTTATTTATTTATTTGTTTATTTTTTTTCTGTTATTGATGATTCTGTTGGTGATTTATTTGTGATTTGTTATATTTGTAATCTAGAAATTTAGAATTGGAATTAGGAGAAGTATTTACATTTTGTTTATAAATGCTCTCAATACTAGGAAAGAAATTATAGTGGGTAGCCAGACAAAATTGTGTATTGACAGTTGCGTATCATAATATGTAAAAAGCATAATACTAGTGGGAGAGAGGTAGTTCATGCCTTTCTTTATATTATTAAATAAAAAATAAAAAAGATAAAACATAAAAACTGAACAGAGAAAAGAAAAAGATAAGTCACATAAAATATGTAATTGGTAATTAAATTTTTAGTTGTTACTTGAGAACAAAAAAACTAAGTGAATGTGGACAAAAAAATGAAGTATTCACATTATAGTAGTTATAGATTATACATTAATTTTTTAGTAGTTAGTTAAAGACAAAAAAGTCCAAATAAATGTAGGCACCGAAATGGGATATTCCCATCATAATAGTTATAGATAAACAGAAAATTATGGTTTATGTTCATATAACTTATACAAAATATTAATTTTTTTATTTAAAATATTTTCATGTTAATTTGGTTTTTCTAAAACTTAATCTTATTTTTATAATTTTTCATTTGTAATTTTCTTGAATGAAAATTTTATGAGACACGCGAAGGTGACTATAATTGAGATGATTAGTTGGGACATTAAAACTCCAATTCTTTCTTGATTTGGACTAATAGAATCTAGTTGAGTAGTAATAATAAATTTAGATAAATTAGCTTCATAGTCACTTGGGTTTGATTTTATTGACATTCGCATATGAGAAAGCAATTTCACTTAGTTCAACATCAATAAAATCAATCAACTATTTCATATTATTGAGGTGATGTATAGTCACATCTTTTGGACTACAATTTAACAAAATTATAAATAAGAATTTATAAACATATGTTTAAATTTTAGAATAATCCAATTAACATAAAAAAATTTTAAAAAACAAAATTAATATTTTGTTGGGGACATAATACATAGTTCACTTTGTAATAAAAACATTTAATTAATAAAAGTTAGATTTGATTGTATTTTAACATAAAACGAATATTAACATTTGACAATAATTTTTAAAATAATATTTTTAAACTATGAATTAATTATTTTTTTAACATGCCTAAGTTTATTGACAATGTCAATCTGTATTTGTAGGAGGGTGATAATTGCTAGATAGTGTGTTAATAGTTAATGAAATTGTTCATGAGGCTATGAGGTGAAAGACCCTAATTTTGATTTTTTTTATAAACCAAACTATTAATGATGTAATGATATGTGAGCAAGCAAAATGAATTCCAATTAACAAAGTCCAACAACCATGCCAGAAAACAACAAGAAATGAAAGTAAGAAAACATTAGACACAGCGTGATATTCAAAACTCATTTAGCAAATATTGATGTTAATTTTGCCACTTAGCACTAGTCCCACGCGCTCAGTTGCACCGCTTGAAATTTTGATCTTAAAGGTAGATTTTGAAAAGGCCTACAATGTGGTGAGTTGGCCTTTCCTATCATACATGTTGAGAAGGATGAACTTTAGTGAGAAATGAATCTCTTGGATAAAGGAAAGGTCTTAGGCAAGAGGACCCATAAACTCCTTTCCTATTTCTCCTAGTTTGTGATGGAAGGGCTTAGAGGATTGGTAAGAAATATTGTTAAAGCAAACTTAGTCTTAAGAGCACCCTTGGTTAATAGTGAAGCAAATTACACTACATCAATTTGCTTATGATACACTATTTTTTCCAACCATCACAAGTAATATTCTTGCTGTTAAGAGTGTGTTCAGATGCTTTTAAGTTGCATCCAACTTGAAGGTGAAATTCTACAAAATTTGACTGGGAGGGATCCATGTGGAACCAAGGAACTTACTTGAATTTGCTAGGATCATGAATTTCAACACCATGACCACCCTACCTTTCAACTACTTAGCAATTCTTATTGGGGTAATGCAAAAAGTTAATTTGTCTCGAGGTCAGTAATTAAAAAGATAAAACAAAATTTGTCGTCATGGATGAATGAACATTTATCATTGGAGGAAGAACATGTCTCATAAAGGCAACACTAACATTAAACCCTTTATTTTTTATTTCTTTTTTCAGGTCCCAAAAAAGGTGGCAAACATGATAAAAAGCTTACATTGTAATTTCTTATGGGGAGGCTTAGGATGAAAAGAAGTTGTGGCATGAGTTGTTTGGAAGAGGATTTACAGGAGTAAGGAGGAAGTGATCTTAGTCATAAAAATATTGAATAATTCAATAAAGCATTTCTTGGAAAGTGGAGGTGGAGAATATTGTAGGAAAAAAACTTTTTAGGTGCAAGTCCTAAATGCCACATATGGGATTTGCCAGTGTGGTTGGATGTAAGAGTCATTCAAGACTGGATCGCAATGGTGGACTACATGGGTGGTCAGTGGTTCAATCAAAACATAAGGAAATCATTAGAAGATGGAAGCTCAATTAAATTCTAGGAAGACACTTAGACAGGGGAGTCATCCTTAAAACAAAGATTTGAAAGACTTTTCAAGCTCTAATAATCAACAAGTCTTGTTTCTTAATTAGGACATTAGGTGGAAAACAAATGATGTTAGGCACTTAAATGGCATAGATAATTATTTTGACTGGAAGTAGATTTGGTGCATGATCTTGAATAAGTTTTGTAGTTTGTGGCACCAACGTAGGACAAACAAGACAGATGGATATGGTACAACAATAGTGGTACAAGATACTCAGTTAGAGACGCTTATTCAATCATCATTTAAAACAATATGCAACACTCAACTTCAAGTTTTTTCAAAACTCTTTAGGCATTAAGGTTCCCTTAAATTTCTTGCATTTGGTTGGAAGTTAACATTAGATAAAGTCCAAAAAAGATCTCATCTACTCAAAAGACGGATATTAGGAGAAGAGAAGATAAATGTCTGCTATGTGACTTGTAAGGACTTGTTTATTTAATAGGTTATAAGTGGGTGAAATAACTATAAGAGGAAATTAAATTTAAGTTTTACTTAAATTATTAATTGAACTAAGATGTGATAGATTTATTAATGGAGTTGATACTATGTGATTATATTCAGATGATGGGTAAAAGGGTGGATAGGTGAAAATAGTCATTATTCTTTTGATTCAAATCTTTTGGTTAAGTTCCAAGAAGTTTTCAGAAATCTGATTTGGAGGGTTTATAAATAGCAAGTTGAACTTACTAAGTAAACCTATTCTTTCTTTCTTTTTTTTTTCTCTCTCCTTATTAAGTTTTTCTTCTTTTTTTCTTGAAATTCCTTCTTAATCACCTCTTTCTCTTTCTCACCATGTCAAGTTGGTTGCTTGCAGGTTGAGTTTTCGGCTTATGGAATCCAATGCGATCTCTTTCATTGCTCCTAATTTTGAGTGGTGATCAGTATAGGTATGTTCGATCATAGTTCTCTGAACCCTTTTCATTCGTTTTTGGTCTTATTTTTTGCTTTGAATAGAAAAATCCTTCTGAATGTCGATCTCTTAAGTTTTTGGTTGATTTTAGGTTTTTTGTTAGGAAATTGAGTAATACCTTTTATTGAAATCCTCTTCCTTTCTTAAAGACAACTTTTAGAGGGGAAATAGATAAAGGAAGCTGAAATCTTGCTTTTATTTTGAATGATTGTGTTTAAGTGAAGGTGAAATCAATAAGAGGTAATTGATTGAGCTATTGAATTGAATATGTTTATAATACAAAATTGGTTGTGTTGGTGATAATTGATGTTGTTGCTAATTTTGGTGAAAAATGATATTTGATGATTTGGGTGATATTTGATAGTTATTGACGATTTTCGTGATATTGAATGTTTATTGGTGATTTGCGTGATGTTGGATGTGTGTTATTGATATTAATGATAATTGATGTTTATGATCAATTTTGGTGATAATTAAAATCATGATGAAGTAAATATTATTATTAGGTGTATGCTGAATTTGATGAATGTAGGTAGTTGCATCTGAGGTGTATATATTACAAGTATGGTTGAGGTGTATTAAGTTGTGGTTACATCTGAGGTCAATGTAATCTGAATACCAAATATGCATGGAGGTGAAGTTAATCTATGGTTTTAAATTGCGAAAAGGTACCCGTGGGGTGTACTTGGCTGATAATTTTTTTGTCATAAAAGTCAAGTAGAGTCCAGACAACATTGTCAAATAAGTGTGTTAATACTTTGGTTGGTTATTTGATGGGTCGGCTGGACGCCTGACACAATGGTGAGAAGTCTATGGTTACCTTGATGTTCAAACTCAATAGATAGCCAGGACAGATTCTGTCATGTCAATATATGATGTTGAATGCTTATGTTTGGATGGAACATAAATATGATCTATTGGTGGTTATATTTGGTGATTGAATAGCTATAATGTAATGGTTAAATGACTTTTATACTATGTTAACCCTTGCTTTTGTGTTGTTTTGTATGACTGTTATGATTGTGTTTTGCAGGGAGGAGATAACGATTATGATATAGTGAGCAGGTGGATGATATGTGATTATGCAGGAAGATTTGACTTGGAGTATAATATGCTTTTGACCAAACTTTGTATAATTTTTTTAATTGGTGTAATTACTAGAGTATAGAATAGTATGAATAACTTAGTTATGTTTTGTAATGAAGTTTAACTGGCATACAATGTACTGTATGAATGTTGAAATCTAGATGGTGTTAAATTAGCTTAAATGTCATGATTTTTGCTGAGGATTATGTAATTAAGTTTTGCAGTTTGCATGACCTCTTTAGGTAACGAGTCTCGTGCAGCGAGAGTTCGTCTCTGTCAAGGAGGTTTTATGGTTTGCGCCCAGGGAGGTATCTTACCTAGCACAAATTTGACTTTATTGGAAAAAATTTTAGATTTGCACCCAATGAGAGGTCTTATCCAACATAAATTATTCTCTATTAAAAATTAACTTGGTTTTGCGCCCAATGACATATGTTGAGCGAGGTTCCTTCACTAAGATAGTTTATTTCAGGGTCCTCGCCTAGCGAACATCCTTGTCTTTCGCTGGGTGACTTGGTTTGCTTGGTTCTCTGATGCAGTGTATAACATGATTTATTTTGTTTGAATTTCATGATTCTTAGATGTATATTGGATAGCAATGGTGGAATGATGTTTATCACTGATGAGTACTTATCTTGGAAGTTGAAAATTTATTTTGAGTTTTATTCGGTTGATAAATAATTAGAAGTAGTCAATAAAATGTTAAATAAATATTAAATTATGGGATGTTACATGGCACAAAACTAGAAATAACAAGCCATTTATTCCTCCAATGCTTTACTTCTTACATGATTTGGAAGCAATTTTACAGATGGATGGATTGGTTTCAACAACCTTGGCTAAGGGCTATATATGAACATTTCTTTTAGCATGAGGCTATAAATATAGCATATGGAGAGAAAAGGTGATGTGATCTTTGATGATCACGTGCCCAAAGGATCCTTTCTAAGGTCACTTGGAAGGGAAATGGATTTATGGAGAGGAAAGGAATGGGGTGAGGCGCCACAAATACTAGGTTTGATAAGCCAAAAGGGAGAGGCCACAAGGGAGGGGTCCCTTGATAACTCTTAAAAGCTCTCACAAAGGAGAAAGGGGGACACTCAAAGGTAAGAACCTCAACCAATATGGTCTCTAAGATTAAATTCAAGTGTAAAAAATACAAGTGAGGGAGAAGCTCCTATTTATAGAGGTAGCTAACCTCTTGAACAAGATAACCTAAAAAAGAAGGGCTAGGATTAAAAGGAGAGATCTAAGGGAGGAGAATTGAGAAACAATTCCCTCCTTAGATCATCAAACTTGGTGCCCAAGTTTCTCAAACCAAGGGCCAAGATTCCTTCTTATTAGCTTAGGGGGTTTATGTAGAAAAGAGGGGTGTAGATATCAAGGCTACCCCTTATTTCCTTCATAAAGACCCAAAAAGCTAAATCCACCCTCTAAATTCCTAAGACACCTCCTAAAAATAAAAAATGGACTAAATACATGTCCCAAATTAAATTCTTAATGCTCCTCAAAATTAAAATAAAGGAAAATTACATTTTATTAACTAAAGTCTCTAGCCTAATATCTTCACTCTCCATAGGAGGTGAAGTTTTCCTTTGTCTGCAAGGGCTAGGTCTTCTTCAATCCTTCTAGCCATGGCCCTAGTGATAGGTCCTTGGCTAGGCATGGTCACATCATCTCCTCCTCCTTGAAGAGGATTTGACCTCAAATCCATGGGGTCTTCGTCACTTTTAGCACCTACAAATGGAGACAAATCAAAAACATTAAAACTGGTGCTTACCCCATAATCCTCTGGCAGATCTAAAACATAGGCATTATTACCGATCCGCTCAAGGATTTGGAAAGGTCCATCTCCTCTATGGCTAAGTTTGGACTTCCTTTGAGAAGGAAATCTAACCTTTCTCAAGTGAAGCCATACCCAGTCGCCCTTTTCAAAGATGATTTCTTTCCTCCCCTATTGGCGAAAGTAGCATCTCTCAAGGATTGGAGCTCTATGTTAACTTTAACCCTCTCATGTAATTGTTTTACAAAAATGGCTTTTGCCTCTCCTTATTTATGCACAACAACAGAAAGAGGAAGAGGTAAAAGATCTAGAGGAGTACGAGGATTAAACCCATAGACCACCTCAAAAGGAGAATGCTTGGTGGTTCTATGAACCACCCGGTTATAAGCAAATTCAATGTGGGGAAGGTACTCATCCCAAGACTTATGGTTGCCTTTAAGGAGAGCCCTCAGCATAGTGGATAAAGATTTATTCACCATTTCTGTTTGCCCATCAGTTTGAGGGTGACAGGTAGTGGAAAAAAGAAGTTTAGTTCCCAGCTTAGCCCAAAGAGTTTTCCAAAAATGGTTAAGGAACTTCACATCCCTATCTGACACTATTGAAGAGGGTATACCATGCAATCGGACAACCTCTTTAAAGAAAAGTCTTGCGATATTGCTCGCATCATCCACTTTGTGGCAGGGAATAAAATGGGCCATTTTTGAAAATCGGTCCACCACCACAAATATGGAGTCTGCACCTCGTTGGGTTCTTGGGAGTCCAAGGATGAAATCCATGCTAATATCCTCCCAAGGTGCAGAAGGAGCAGGTAAAGGTGTGTATAGTCCATGAGGCATTGCTTTAGACTTTGCTTGCAAGCAAGCTATACATTTAGAGCAATGTCTATGGACATCTCTATGCATATGGGGCCAAAAGAATTTCTCTTGTAAAAGCATGAGGGTTTTTGAAATCCCAAAATGCCCCATGATCCCACCTGCATGACTCTCTTTTGTAAGTAAGTTCCTAATTGATCCTTGGGGCATACAAAGCTTACTCCCTTTGTAAAGATACCCCTCACTGATGAAGTACCCATCATGGGCCTTTAATGCAAATGCAGATGCAGAGGTAGCAAATATGGGGCCGAAATCCTTATCAGACGGATACATAGCCCGAATATCATCAAATCCCAAGATTTTTGCACTCAAGGATGAATAAAGGGCATGATGCCTAGAAAGAGCATCAGCCACCACATTTTGTTTTCCTTTCTTGTACTTGATGACATAAGGGAAGGATTCAAGATATTCCACCCACGTAGCATGCCTTTTGTTCAATTTACCTTGACCCCTCAAATATTTTAGTGACTCATGGTCACTATGAATGACAAACTCCTTGGGAGCAAGGTAATGCTCCTAAGTTTGAAGGGCCCTAATTAGAGCAAAAAACTCCTTATCATAGGTGGGGTAGTTGAGGGGGCACCATTGAGTTTTTCACTGAAATACGCAATGGGGTGCCCTCCTTGCAACAAGACAGCCCCCACACCTACACCAGAGGCATCACATTCAAGTTTAAATGTTTTAGAAAAGTCAGGTAATGCCAAGACTGGTGTATGGGTCAGTTTATGCTTAATTAGCTGGAAGGCTTTCTCTTGTTTCTCACCCCAAAGGAAAGGAACTTCCTTTTTCACCAAATCATTTATTGGTGCAAAGAGCGTGGAGAAATTAGGCACAAAGCGCCTATAAAATCCAACGAGACCATGAAAGCTTTTGATCTCTGTCACACTCTTTGGGGTGGGGCATTCTTGAATAGTTTTTATCTTTTCGGGGTCAACATGAACCCCTTTTGTGCTAACTACAAAACCTAGGAAAACTACACTATCTACACAAAAAGTGCATTTTTCTAAGTTACCAAAAAGATGATTACTCCTAAGAAGAGAAAAAACATGCCTTAGATGTCCTAAATGATCATTTAGGTTCCTAGAGTAAACTAAAATGTCATCAAAGTAAACTACACAAAATTTACCAAGGCAATCCCTTAGTACATGATTCATTAAGCGCATGAATGTGCTTGGGGCATTAGTTAGCTCAAAAAGCATAACCAACCACTCATAAAGACCAAATTTAGTCTTAAAAGCAGTTTTCCACTCATCACCCTCTTTGATCCTTATTTGGTGGTAACCACTTCTAAGATCTATTTTTGAAAATATTGTTGCCCCATGCAATTCATCCAACATGTCATCAAGACGGGGGATTGGGTGCCTATATTTGATGGTGATGTTGTTGATTGCACGACAATCAACACACATCCTCCATTGGCCATTCTTCTTGGGCACCAACAAGACTGGCACAACATAAGGGCTTAGGCTCTTTTGAACCCAACCCTTCTTCAACAGCTCATTCACTTGAGACTCAATCTCTTGGGTCTCCATGGGGTTAGTCCTATAGGCAGGTCTATTAGGTAGACTTGCACCAGGCACCAAATCAATTTGATGTTCTATACCCCTAATGGGAGGACGTCCTTTCGGAACCTCATTAGGGAATATGTCATCAAATTCTTTTAAAATATCTTGAACCCCTTGAGGAAGGTGCTCATGTGCATGGGCTGTGGCAGTACTCTCAGCAGAAGAATGCAAAATGGAAGAAGGATTTGATGCTTCTTTGCAAAAGAGGAGATAAAATGGCTTGTTAGTCAAAGGAGCTTCTTTTAAATCACGTTTAGTAGCAAATAGGCTCCTTTTACTAATATTCCCTTTCGAAGGGGCATCACCTTCCGACTCTCTCTCTTTACCCTTTTCAAGCTTTAAGGGTAAAGCTTGTTGTGCTTTTTTTTTTGTTTTTGTTTTTCCTCAACTCTTTTCTTTTTCATCGCAAATTGATCCTCAGCCACTTGAGAAGGTGACAAAGGATACAATTTGAAGCACTTTTCATTATGGGTGAGAATTATTTGGTTGGAGTGGCCATGGTGAATAGCTTTTTTGTCAAATTGCCATGGTCTCCCCAACAGGATATGACCAGCCTCCATAAGAACTATGTCACAAAGAATCTCATCATTATAAGATCCTATGGAAATTGGAACCATAACTTGTTCATTGACTACCATCTCCCCTTGCTCATTGAGCCATTACAATTTGTAAGGTTTGGGATGGGGCATGGTAGTCAAGGCTAGTTTTTCAACCAACCTAAAGCTACAACAGTTACAACAAGAGCCACTATCAACAAGGAGAGAACATACTTTGTCATTTACTTTACATCTTGTATGGAAGATGTTCTCTCTTTGTGACTGGCCAAGCTCTAGAGGTTGGCTTCCAAGAAGCCTTTGAACCATAAGGAGGTCTCCCTCATAAGGAAAAACTTCCTTATACTCTTGTTCAAAAGTATGTCCCCCTTCTTCCTCACTCTCACTAGAGGAGGAAGATGAACTATTCTCACTACAAATATCTTGTCCCCTCATGATCATGGTTTTCTTGTTAGGGCATTGAGAGGCAATGTGGCCTCTCCCAAGACATTTGAAGCATTTGATACTACTTTGCCTTTCAGTAGGCTTAGTAGCAGGGGGTTTTCTCTCTACATGAGGTGCTTTTGTATCTTGAAAATGCTTGAGTTCCTCTTTGGGAAAACCCTTGAAAGAGTTTCCCTTAAGTTGGTCTCTCTTTGAGTAAGAGGGAGAATCTTTTTTAAAACTTTTTCTCTTGAGTTGATTCTCAGCTCTTACACAAAGTTCTACCAACTCATCAAGGTTTGAGTATGAAAAAAGTTCTACCTTATCTCTAATGTCAGAGCTTAATCCACACAAAAACCTAGCAAGGGTGGCATTGGGTTCCTCAATGATATTTGCCCTTAGTATGAGAAGCTCCATCTTTTGTCTATACTCCTCAATACTTAGGTTATGTTGCCTAAGTCTTTGGAGCCTATCCAAAAGATCCCTCTCATAATATGAAGGAATGTGCCTTCTTCGCAAACAAGTTTTTAAATCATTCTAGTAGCGAATGTCAGGCATTTGTTTACGGGCCCTATCCTTGACTAACCCATCCCACCAATGCAAAGCAGAACCTTGAAAACTAAGGGAGACCAAAGGTACTTTCCTTTCTTCCCTAATTTCATAGCATCGAAAGAGTTGTTCCATTTTGACTTCCCAATCTAGGTAAGTCTCAACATCTTCCCTACTATGAAAATGGGGTAGGTCTACCTTTGGTTCCCTAGCATGATTTATGTTCTCTTGAGGAGAATGATGATTGTATGATGAATGAGAGTGATGCTTATGTTGATTTCTATAGTATTCTTCTTCACTAGAGCTAAAATGCCTAGATGGGGATCTTATGAGAATTCCTTTATTTTTTCTATCACTTTCTCTCCCATCTCTCCTCTTACTCTCTTCTCCTCTCCTTCTCTCTTCTTCCTCTTTTTCTCTTTTTCTTTCTAGTTCTTTCCTTCTTCTCCTTTCTTCATCCTCTCTTCTCTCTCTTTGCCTTCTCTCTTCTCGCTCTTTTTTCTCTTTTCTCATTTCCAACATCTCTTTTTTTAACTCTTCCTTCTCTTTTTGTTTTTCCTTTTATTTTATTTCTTTTTTTCTCTCTTTTTCTTCTCTCCTTTCTTGTTCTTTAGCCATCCATTCCCTAAATTCTAAGTTAAGGTTTTCAAGAGTGTCTCCCTTAGAAGGTTTTCTTTGGTTGACACTCTTACTTGATGAACAACTATTTACACTAGAATGTGTGTGGGAAGTCATGGTGCTTGGATGCTAAAAACTAAAGGGTAGGCCAAAAACTTTTTTTTTTCAAGCAACACTCCTCTCTTTTTTTTTCTCACCTAAGGTGGCTTGATGAATCTTTGGAACTCTTAGCCTCTACACGTTTTTTCAAAATAACATAAAATAAAATAAAAGTGAAAGAATATAAAAGAGAAAGGGCTCTAATCGTGCTCCTAAGGTGTTGAAGGAAGTGTACCACTTATCCCTTCTTCACCTAATTAACGAGGAACTACGCTAAAATTAACCAAAATTATTACAAACCAAGGGAGGGCCTTAAGGGCACTCAAACTCCCAATCTAAAATTAAGTATACAAATACAAAGAATAAAAAAAAATAAAACAAAGTCTTCACTCCAAGCTTTTTTTGTGTTTGTTTCCTTTTGATCAAGCCCCTTTGAGTTGCATCAACTCACCCCAAGAATGCTACCCTTGTTTCCTCTTGTTTGGACTTGCCAAAATTTTATATATGGAACCTTTGCCAACCTTTCCTTACTAAGGCCGAATACAACACAAGACAACAAACAAAGCTGAATAACAAAACAAGGTTCACAAATCCAAGTGGATAGATTAAACAATGACAAACTCAAAGAAGTAAAGAAGACAAGCAAGAAAACATAAGGCTCATAAAGGAAGGTAGCACACAAATAACTTTCCTAGATTAGCTCTAAGAGTAGAAATGAAAAAAGACTCAAACAAAAAAAATGAAACCAATAGTTGCACACTTAATAAAATTTAAGTGACCAAAAACTAAAAAGCTTACTCAAGTAATTTTTTTTTTGAATCACAATTGGTTCCTCATATCAAATATTTCTACTATTAGGTACACAACTTCAAATTTGTCTTTCTTTTGAGTTCTTTATCTTTTTTTTTTTTTAACTTGAACTTTTTCTATTTTTTTTAACTTTTTCTAATCATTTTGCTGCACCTAATAGCTTGTTGAATTGAAATTTTAACGAGGATTCTTGAAATAATAACACTTTAGTGAATAAGCACAAAATAAGGTCACACAATTTTCAAGCAATGCATGCAACTAAAGGCAAAACAAATTAGTAGTTCCAAATACCACTGAACTAATGGTGCTTAAGGAATGATTTAGGGCTGATTTTGAAGTAAATTGATTGCTCAAATTACTAACACAATTCACCCAAGGATCCTTTCTAAGGTCACTTAGAAGGAAAATGGATTTATGGAGAGGAAAGGAATGGGGTGAGGCGCCACAAATACTAGGTTTGATAAGCTAAAGGGGAGAGGCCACAAGGGAGGGGTCCCTTGATAACTCTTAGAAGCTCTCACAAAGGAGAAAGGGGGACACTCAAAGGTAAGAACCTCAACCAATATGGTCTCTAGGATTAAATTCAAGTGTAAAAAATACAAGTGAGGGAGGAGCTCCTATTTATAGAGGTAGCTAACCTCTTGAACAAGATAACCTAAAAAAGAAGGGCTAGGATTAAAAGGAGAGATCTAAGGGAGGAGAATTGAGAAACAATTCCCTCCTTAGATCATCAAACTTGGTGCCCAAGTTTCTCAAACCAAGGGCCAAGATTCCTTCTTATTAGCTTAGGGGGTTTATGTAGAAAAGAGGGGTGTAGATATCAAGACTACCCCTTATTTCCTTCATAAAGACCCAAAAAGCTAAATCCACCCTCTAAATTCCTAAGACACCTCCTAAAAATAAAAAATGGACTAAATACATGTCCCAAATTAAATTCTTAATGCTCCTCAAAATTAAAATAAAGGAAAATTACATTTTATTAACTAAAGTCTCTAGCCTAATATCTTCACTCTCCATAGGAGGTGAAGTCTTCCTTTGTCTGCAAGTGCTAGGTCTTCTTCAATCCTTCTAGCCATGGCCCTAGTGATAGGTCCTTGGCTAGGCATGGTCACATCAAAAGGTGTGTTTGAACTTCTCTTTGATAGTAGTTGCGTGGTCAATCTGGCTTATATGAAAAACTCATGTTATCAAACTATGTTGGAAAATATGAAACATAGGGCATGGAAATGGATTAGAACAAAGGTTAAACATGCAAAATTCTCTTTGTATGATTGATATGTTCAATCGTTATTGTGCATATCTATCATGAAATAAGAGGTGACCTAGTCATTAAGTTTAGAATTCTTATGTAGAGTTGTTTTACAATGCTTTTCTGAATTTTTAACTTGACTATATAATAACTTCAATATTTTGTAACCTTTTGAATGAGTTGTCATTCCTTGTGATCACGTCCATATTCTAAATTAATAAAATTTTGTCTTTGCTTTCCAAGACAATTATCTATTGAAATTTATTAAAAGTTTATCACATTAGATTTTACTTCTTAAGGATCTCTCTTTTTATTTAGAAGTGAAACCTACATAAATTTATAAATTTTTATAAATTTTAATTAATAATAAAGAGTATTACAAAAAATATTAAAAAGAGAGTTGTTAG
This sequence comes from Psophocarpus tetragonolobus, assembly GCA_037954015.1. Lineage (NCBI taxonomy): Eukaryota > Viridiplantae > Streptophyta > Magnoliopsida > Fabales > Fabaceae > Psophocarpus > Psophocarpus tetragonolobus. Next base: position 95,103,110 of record CM075689.1, on the reverse strand, counting down.
CATTTTTATTAAATTAAGTAATCATAGTTATAACTTGCTATAATACTCTCTCTAATTAACATAGGTTCATCTTAAAATTGGGTCTTACTTTAATAAAAAAAAATGGGGCCTTCACCACTAATTTTAATAAAAGGTTTATCCACATTTGTGAACTTTAAAATAGCTCTTCATTTATATGATCTTATTACTTTAAAAAGGGATGGCAAAACGGGTTAGTCCGGCCTGCCAAAAAACGACACAGGGCTAGTTCTGCCAGTATGATAAGGATGGTCTAAACTACTTAGCCCACCCTGCCTGTAGGTGGGTTGGCTGAGAGACCCACCAATTTTTCCAAATTTTTCAATTTTATTTTTTTTTCTAACTATTTTTTCCCCACATATCAAAATATTGAAATAAAAATATCTTAACCAAACTAGTTTAAAAATGATAAAATAAAATAGTAATACTAAAATAAATTTCTAACTTTTATGTCTAATATAAACTAAATTTTAATATAATTTGATTAATTTATAAAGTAAAACAGTAATACTAAAGTTTGATTTTTTACTAGATTAATTCTCATACTTTTTATTTTTAATTGTAATTCATTAATTATATTTTATATTTATAATATAATTAATATAAAAATTATTATTAATATAATATTTAGGATGACAGGATGAGTCAGTCCATCTTGTTTCGCCTCTAGCCCGGTGGGTTGGTGAACTAGGCAAGGTAGGTCAAAACCCCTTACCTATCCAGCCAAAATTATAACAGACCGTGGATCGGTCCGCTATACCTGACCCACTTTGTCATCCTTAACTTTAAATTTCTTCTATCTTCATAGATTTTTCTTTTAGTCATTATTTCAAAGAAATAATATCAATAGTTCTACATTTGTATATTATATATATATATATATATATATATATATATATATATATATATATATATATATATAATTTACAGAAACATTGGTTGGTGTGATATTGTCGGACATAATTTAGATTAAAAAATACATATTTTTAAAATAATCATGTGAATATGTGATCACTTGATAGCCTTTGATAATTTTTATCTTCTGTCTTTAATTATGATTGTATGACCCGTATATATAATTCTTATTTGAATTATGCAGATATGAAACTTATGCAGATAGCAAAGGGAGAATCAACTTGACAACAACTCATTATGGAAAAGCCAATAGTACTATTTTTTCATAAGTTGGTGGTGAATGTTATAGAAAAATAATTGCATAGGCACCAAAAATTGAAGAGATCGATCAGACGTCATGACAAGGTGGGATTGATGTCATCATGAACTCCCACAAAAGGGTCTCTCCTCGTGGGCTAAGGTATATTTGGTAGCAGTAGTGGTGGTGCAGCTATCATCAAATGTTTGAATAGGGTTTTTTCTTTTGCAAATTTAAATCTATTAAAATTAAAAAGATTTTAAAACAAAAAAGAAAAGAAAAGGTACTTACACTCTTAAGTATTTTATATTTTTATTTAATCATGATTATCATTATAGGAAAATTTGATAAATTATATATATATATATATATATATATATATATATATATTATACAAGGATAGAAAATAAGGAGCTAGCCAAGAATAGGACCAAAGGAAACATGTGTGTGACCACAATGCGCCCTAAACACAAAACCCTTTCTATCTAACCTTCCATGTCTCACAACAAAAATTATTATACAATTAAAAAAAAAAATTAAAAGGCAGTTCCTTGCTGAAGTATGTAAAAAGGGATGTCTGGAAAAACTTCTTTGGAGTTAACATAGTTACAACATTTTTATAAATTCTTGTTGAATTATTTTAATAAGGTTCAATTTTTTTATGCTTTTAGTATAAGGTTAAAAGTTAATCTTATAATTGAATTACTTAATTAAAATTTATTATTATATATAACTGCTTCTTAAAAAACCATATAATATATATATATATATATATATATATATATATATATATATAAAAGTTATATATAATTTAAACAATTAGCAACAATCACCAGTATTTAAAGATACTTCGGTTATAAAAAAACTATACTCTTAATTTATTGCTAACTCAATCTCCTATTAGATTCATTGGATTATTAGAATTAAAATTAATTAAATATGACAATCAATAATAATATTTAAATTCAAATTTATTTTTTAAATAAAAGTTGAATTTATGATAACATGAATTTAAAATAACTAATTTAACCATTTCTTGATTTCGATGATTTGTCCCATGTTCTTATATATAGCATAAGAGGTAGTAAAAGATTTTTAGCTAGATATATGAAGAGTTTAGTTAAGTTTTCTATCAAAAAGCAGTTTGAGATTACATTTAGGAAGTAAACTTTTTTTTTCTGTAGTTTTCTCACAAAATTAGTGATTTTTCTATAAAGAAAATGAGAACAGATTAAAACCAATATAAAGTATGCCAAATATTTTGTAATGGTTCCAAATTAAAAGACTTTGTAAGAATCGGTGTATTGGAGTTGGAGTTCAAGTTTCAGGGGTGTCACATTGGCTATAGACAGGAAAGTTAAATTGAGGAGACTCACCAACTTTTTTCTTTTTTTTACATGTTAAATATTAGTTTTGTTAATACTTCAGTTTTTATTAGTGAAAGAATTTGAACCTACAACCTCTTCTTTTTTCTCACATGTGACCTTAATTTGCGACCAGATTAATCTTATAATTCAAAAGACTCACCAATCTATTATCTTAAGGTTTTAGGTTGGACTTTGGAGGTGGTGTCAGACTCACTTATAAGATGTGTGTGCTCAAGACTTGATTGTAAAGATCTTTCTAGTGTTTAACCCCTTGAATTTCCAACAATTAATATTAGAATATATGGTTCGATCCTATGTGACTATAAAATATGACCGCTTTAGGGTAAATGTATCCTACGCAGTAGTACCAATGGTTCTAAGTCTTGATATTCTTACCCAAAGGACTAGAAGTAATTCTCAGATACATTTGAGATATGTGTGTTAGATCATTCAAACTATGAGCATTATGCAAATAGCAAGTGAGAAATAATATTTGGATTCAATAGATTAAAATCTACTGTAGTGATTTCAACTACAATGTTTTTACCTTTATTTACTAAGCAATACAATTTTTGTTGTTAATTAATTATTAATACCTTATTGAATTTGTTGTGCATTTGACCGTTCACATAAACACTTTAATCCTAAACTGTTTTCGAGGTTGGTCATACAAGAATTCAATTTAGAATTGGTTTATTGGATCTAAAAAAGGATGATTAAGTTTATTAATCGATTGTAGTTTTACTCAATACATTTTTCCATTTGCATAAGAAGAAACTCAATTGTTTCACACTTCAATCATTCAAATATCGATGGTCATTAATATTCAAACAATTAAAATATTAATAAATAAAATATTTAACTAATTTAATCATTGAATAACATTGAATCTCATTGCAAAGTATAGGGGTTACAAAGAGTTTACATCACAAACTAGAAAAAAGGGATTAATCATACATGGGTAAATTAAAGCCAAATATCCTAGAAATTACACAGAACATCAATGATAAAAAAAAAAATTAATGATACGGAGTACTGTTAATTGATTCAATCCAATATTCCCTTGTCGTTCCTCACTTTTAGGTCATAGATTTATCTCTTCATCAGAGCAAAAATTGAGCTCCTTAATTTCTTATCTTTTGGTATTTATAGTAGGGTATAAGCTCATTTTTAGCACGAATGTGCTGAAGTGAGCACAATTATGTTGTCTCGGTGTACTTCTCAAAATTCACAATCGTGCTTTTGGTTAGTATGGTCATGCTTGACAACGAAATGAGGGTGCGACTAGCCAAGCATGACCATACTTAGCACTAGTATAGTCAGGCACAATAGGTGAGTAGAGGTATTGAAATCATACCACAACTATGCTTAATCTAAATACAATTATGTTTTCTTCGGTTGACTTTTGGACTTTGTTGACTTAGCATGATCTTGTTGTAATAGAGCACGATGTTTTACTTGAATGATCAACATCTGCTTTGAAAAATTCCAATTTTTCTTCTTTTCTTCTTTTTTCTCAAGTATCTGTCTAAAATGAGAATAAACACTAGAAACGTGAGTTTTGTTAATAAATATGGATTTCTTTCCTTACATATAAGCATTAAACATGACAAAAACACAGGTAAAAATTGGTTTATCAAACCTCCCGATACATGAACATTACTTGTTCTCAAGTAATTGTTTCAGCTGAAAAGAAACACTCACTAGTAAAGAATCTTAGTGGTCAAGCAGAATTAGTTTTTTCAAAAAGAAGCCTTCTTAAAGAAGCCCTAATTGGACTTTGAGCTAAGGAATTCTTTTAACTTCCAAAAGAGGTACTCATCTTACCACACTTGAATGTTAGGGAGAAGAGAAATGTAGTACTCAAGAATTAATCTAAGGAAGTTCACTAAAAAAAAATTCTATGTTAGTCATATCAAAACAAATACACCTCAAAACAAACAATCATAGGGTTTCATAGATGTAATGTGTAAGGTTCTATTTTATTTATTGTTATAAGTGTGTGAAATAAATAAAACAGAGGACTAAATTTAATTTAAGCATAATTAATAAATTAATTCCAAAATATTTAGTTGAAGTATATGTGTGTGTATGAGTGTGTATATATTTTATTTGGATGAAATATGATTATTTAATTATGCTGGTGTGATTGGAATTAAATAGATTTTGAGCAATGAAAAGTGATGTTTAGATTAGTTGTCTTCTTCTTCTTCTTCAAGTGAAATTCTTGTCAAATTTCTCGTTTTCGGTTGCTGATTATCATAGGATCTGAGTAGTTTCTATGACTGAATTATCCTTTTTCTGCAAATTAAGCTTATAAGGGAGAAATAGGTAAGAAAAACTTTATTCTTGATTTTTGTTTATGAAACTACGATTTGATAGTTGTAAAGTGAATTGATTTTAAGTAACTCAGCTTTTGATTTTGATTTGAGAGTGTTATGTATAATTCGATGTTTTGTGAATCTTAATCTTTGATGTTCAATGAAATTGAGTTGTCATGATGCATGTTAATTTTCATGCATGTTGAAGAGATAATATATTAGGTTTTTGAGTGTGACAATTATATTTGGGTAACTTAGCCTTGGTTGAGGTGTATTAGGAGCATTGAATTAAGGATACATAGTGGCCAATGTAATCCAGAGTGCTAATGCAGGTACCAAAGCAATATACATTGTGATCCAGGATGTTAGTGTGGACACCGAAAGAATATGCTCTGATAGAAATTGGGTGTCAGTGAGGAGAGTATGAAGTTATTATGGACACCATACCCTAATTGAGAGCATCAAATAAGTAACTGAGAGTCAATAAGGACTATGTCAATGTTAGTAAGGACAATATAGAGTTAGTGTGGATACCATATGATGCAATTTTCTCTAGCAAGGGTCCTATCACAAGGGTCATGGCTAGGAGGATAGAGGAGGACTTAGCTAGGAAGGAGGAAATAAGACCTCAACCTTTTTGAAGTGAAGATTGATCATAGTCCTCCTAGATAGCTAGTTTTAGGGTAGACCTATTTGTTTAAGGCATAATCTTTCTAGTTTAGGTCTTTTGTCTTGTTGGCCATGTATTTTGGCCTTTTATTCCTTCTAATTTGTAAATGGAGGTTTAATTAGTATTGTTTAGGAGTGAATTGATTAGTTGGGCTTTAAGGAGAATTTGGACGTGTGATTTTTGCTAAAAACACACTCAAATTCATCTTAACACCCATCTAACAGCCAAGGAGATAAATGGGACCCCTTGTTCCCTCCCTTAGACGCCATTTGCATTTGTCATCCAACTACGCGCCTAGTTGGCTAATTATGAGCCAACCAAATTTGAATTTGAATTTTGGAGTGCCATGTGGAAGCCCTCCAAAATTCAAATTCAAATTAAGGGGACATAGATCCACCTTCTTAGGGCCTTGTTTGGATTTTCTACATTCTTAAACATGTGCTAATCATGCTTAGCCTAATTAACACATGTTTAAGTGTCTTGGGCTCTTGGTTAGGAGGTTGGACGTCCAACTCCTCCCCCTCCACTCCTAGCTTTATAAATTAGTGCCTCCACCTCTTGTATGATTTTAACACTCATTTTGAATTCAAATTCCTTTGTGAGATTTTCTTTTCTCCTTTATGAGTGTTTGAATTTCTCCTCTCCTTGAGGGAATTCCTTCTAGCATTTATCAAAGGCTCATTCCTTTGTGGAAAACATCCTTCAACCATGGCTTATCTCAAGTAGTGGCGCCATCCACCTTCAAACTTCCACCATCATTTCTTCTGTCTTGAAGAGCTTAGAAGAGGATCCTTGGAAGATCACCCATGGAGATTGCATCGCCATATCTTAGTTGGGAACATCAGATGAGTATGCATGTACTTCAACCAATATGGAGGAAAGTTAGATAGGTTTTTGAGTATTTGAATCCAATGAGTTACCCAGAAGGTGTTAGGTTATGTGATTGAGTTATTATGAGTACTTGTGTTAAGAAGGAACATAAGTGTATTTGTGTGGATGGTAATATTGTGGAATGATTGTTTATGTTAATTTGACTAGTTTTCATATTGTAATTGATCTATGTCATTGTATGCTTACCCTTGCATTGTTTGTTTGTTTTATATTACTATGATGAGCATGTTTTGCATGAGTGTAGATACCAATGGTAAGGGTGAAGGGCAGGGTCGACATGATTAAAGAAGTCAAGACTTGGCGGTGGAGAGAATATTTTATGTTTTAGAATGGAATATGTGATTAGTTTATGTATATACACAATGTATATTAACTTGTTAACCTAGTATTTTAAGTTTATATAAATATTTGTGTATACTAACGAAATTCTAATATACATGAATATGCAAGATGTAAATGTAGATGATTAATGTTTGAATGTTATTAGTACTTGGAATGTTGATTTTTGGGTTTGGAATGACAAAGACTTCTACAGCAAGGATTGTGTAGGTTTACAGAGTCTTGTTGGGCGGTAGGTCTCGTCAAGCGAAAAGTTATCTCTATTAAGGAATTTATTGGTTTTGCACCCAACATGTCTCGCTCAACGCAAAACACTTTCTACCAAGTTTTGCGTAGAGTTTTTAATCTAGTGGCACCTCTCGATGAGTGAGGTCCCTTAACTGAAAGTTCATGTCTATGGCCTCTCGTTGGACCACACATGTCATTGGACGAGGTGCCTCAGTTCTCGTTAAGCGACATGTCCCATTTAGCAAGCTATCAAATATATGATTTTTTATATTGCTTGTAACTTTTTGTATTCATAGTATAATTTTATATGTAAATGAATGCATTAATTTAGAAAAAGAGATTTATTGCATTGTAAATGATTATGTTGATGAAAGTAACATAAATAATATTAATGTTTATTTAAGATGTTACATACTGCGGTCAGAGTAGTTGTATTTAGTATTAAAATAAAAGGAAGGAAAATGCAAAAGGCTAAAAATCAGAAAATTATAAGTTAAACTCTTAAGAATTTTAAGATTTGCAAAAAACAATCTTCCTATATTTAGAACTTTTTAGACAACCCTAAACTTGCGAAAATGTTGTTCCCAATATATTTTGAAACTATGGTTTCCGTTTTGTAGAAAAGCTTGGGTGAAAATGTGGAAAACTCAACTTTTAATTTACTTGCTGTTACAGTAAATAAGAGATTAATTATCTTATGCTTTGAAAGATATATATATATATATATATATATATATATATATATATATATATATATATTCAATTATTAGTTTCTTTAATTTTAATGAAAGAGTAAGAGTGAATGACACTTTGCCATTTCTTGATAATTTTTCAAATAAATTGACACCTATTTTTATATTATAACTATAGTCTTTAAATTTTAAAAACATACTTACACTTTATGATAAGTAAGATAATTATAAAAATAAAAAATAAAGAGAGTAGGTATAATTTGAAAAAATCTTATACCGTAAGCTAGACAAATGTATGTTTGTTATATTGCTCCCATACACTAAAAAATAGTGTAAATAATGGCGGTTTTAAAACGACGATTAAGTTTAACCGCCACTATTTATCATATATTATGACGGTTTTAAAATCGCCTTTATTATCTTTCATATTATGGCATTTTTAACTGTCATAAGTAATATTATATTTTTATTATTTATTTTAATTTAACAACTTTCTTTTTTGGTTTAAAAAACATGTCCTATTTTTTGTTTTCATATTTCTGGTTATCTCTTTTGTTCAATTCCTAAACCCCCAAAATACCTCTCTCCAAAATATCTTTGTTTCCATCTTTTTGGTTTCTTTCTCCTTTAACCTACCACACATGCCATTATGAGCAGTAAGGTTGTGGTTAGCAATAGTGTAGCCACCTTACCAATTTTATTTAATTTTTTTATGCAATTGATTGTTATACGTAAACATTATTATTAAATTGAAATGATTTATTATAAAAATATTTTATTTAATAGTATATTAGTATTAGAGATACTAATAAATACATAATTGTCCTAATTATAAATAAGTAGCAAAATCATATTCTAAAAAATAGTAATTTTCAGTATATCATGACTTCTAAATATCTCCAAAATCCTAATGCTCTAATTGCATCAAGTATTTATGCTAAGTTCTTGAGTGATTTCCTGCATAATCAAACCCCTAAGGTTTAAGGGAAACATGGATGAGACATTCTGTGTCTGAGTATGAATCAAATATTTAATTTCACTTATGAAATTTAAATAAGCAACCAAGTTTACAACATTCGTCAAATAACAAATAGCATAAACATCAATATCAAATAGTCTATAAGAGATGCAAAATGCTTATGAAATGAAATTTTGAATAAAAAAATTTGAAAATCATTTTGACTCAGTACTCCATAGAGATTTTCCCTTTTGGATGTTTAGTGAAGTCAAAGTTTATCATCACCCTGTTTAGTGATTCAACAACGTCCCACTAAACCGAATTGATATACAAAAGCGAGAAGGTTTCAGTCTACTCAAAAAGTCACCCCGATATAAAGTCAATAAGAACTTATCATATGGGAAACCACCAATACCCCGACACTCCCTAGATCGTACGGTCTCGTATACCAAGTCAACTCAAACCCCATTCATTATTAAGACTAACAAGATATTCAAATAAATGAGTTTCCTTCCCATCAAGGTTTCTTCTCATTTTCTTTCTCAACCTCATGTTATTCTTTCTTGATAGTGAATTTAAAATTTCAGAAGTATCATTTCAAAATTATTTTCATATTTTACTATCAACGATTTTTATCAGTAATTCATATAAAATAAAGTTTGCAAACAATTTCATTATTTCTTCCTCCCTCCCCTCCCAAAAAAAATCTTTTAAATTCAAAATCATATGATGCACTATGAATTATGATGCAAAATGCTATATGTATCTTTCACATTACAAGGCACATATTTAACAATTTTAAAATAAGATAAACAATTTTAATACCCAAATCATCCATCTCCAAAAACTCTTTAGATATTAAAATTACATTATTTTTAATTTCAATTCAATTCTATAATTAAAATTTATTATATAGAATCGTCTTAATGTGGACTTTGTGACTCAAAATATTTTTATTTATTATTTTTTTTTGTAACCTTCATATTCTTATTTTAGACAATTCATTTTTAATTTTAATCAACATCTACATCAACATAATCATCACAATACCTACATTAAATCTATACCAAGAACCATTTAAATCCATCAAATATTTTAAAATTCATATATTACAACCAGACCACTAAAGCTAATTTAATCATAGAAATCTACTCATTAAATCCAATTTAAGTTTCATAAATAAAATTAAATATAAGATTTATACCTATTTATCCAAATTTAAGAGATTATCTACTATGTTTTCCTTGATTTCTTCACTTCTACTTCCTCTCTTTTTTTTAATCTTCTTCTTTTCCTCTTTAAGAATATTGAAGTGCTCTCTCCTCCTCTTGGCTTTGAGATGAAAAAAGCTTGTTATTCTCACTCTTATCACTCAATGATGAATATTTAGGAGAAAATGTAGTAAGTAAGGTGTTGCTATGCTCTTGATTATGGATTTCGGTGATGGCATATGAATATGACTTATGTTGTTTCTTATGAACAATTATAGACCACACTTAAGTCATTCCGCCGCCTTTGCTTATAGCTAAGATTTAATCAAATTCAGCTTTCCAACAAAAGCAAATCATCTGGCTAATTTTCATTAATTTCTAAGTCGGTGAATTTTAAATTTATTACATGCCCAATGAGGTGTCCATTTTATAGAAACTTTAAGAACATTGTAGACTTTTGTATATTTTTATGTCTTATTTTTTTTAACTTGCTCTTATTAATTATTAATTATTATTATTATTATTATCAATCACTTATCACTATTACTCTAATATATTATTTATTAAATTATGCTATGTTCAAAAGGTAACTCACGGTAAAAATTAATTTCTACGGCCTCATTTTGTTTTTTCAAACTGCAGTGTGTCTTGTTTTTATTATTTTCTAAAACTGCATAAAGTTCTAGATTTTATGTTTGTTCACCCTCATGATATATGTTGTAGATCCGACCACGTTTCATCCTATAGCAAGAGTAATATATATACTCTTTTTTTTATAAATTTGAATTGTCACTGTTAAATTATGTGTTCCGATTATACAAAATTGGTGAAACTTATAGGCCTTTTCTTGATCAGTTGTCATTATTTTATTTTTTAAAACATTGTAAACTTCTATAAAAATATTTATCACCTCACCATTTTATTCTGAGAGTAAATTGTCATTGGGTTCTTCTTTTAACATTACCACAACTGGAATTTATGATCGGAATTTTGTTTTATATATATATATATATTATTTATTAAAATATCTTGAGAGTGTATTAAAATTCTTACTATAAGATTATATCTCTTACTTATCTATTAATTCTACTAACTACCCTTAATTTAATTACATAGAATATATATATATATATAAAACTAATTTACATAAGTCTTATCAACAATAAAGTTTATAAAATATTATTTGTATATTTAATATGTAATTAATAATTTAAATAAAAATATACATATAGTAGATTAAAAATCAGGATGTTACAAAGAGAACTCACACCGAAGAGAGAACCCACGGTTAGAAAGGTCAAGCACTCACGATAGTGCTTCTTTTGTTAGAGAGTTTTGGTTTTATGTTAGTGCTTCTCTTGTCAGAGAGTTTTGGCATGAAGGATATTTTTATTTTTTATTATTTATTTATTATTTTAGTGGGTTTTTTTTTGGCCATTTGCTATGAAATTTTTGTGTTATGATGGATCTGTGGAATTCCATTATTGAAAGTGGAACAATGTTGTTATTGTGATTGTAAATGCTTAATAAAATCTATCTGTTAATTCTTTTGTTAATAATGATTGACAATTTGTAAGAGCATTCAGATGTTTTGGAAGAGTTAATATGACCATAGTAGAATGTGATGTCTAACATTTATGGCAACCTCCTGTTTCCTTTTGGGGCTATGGAAATAGGGTAAATTCTTTCTTTTATTTCTCATGTACATTAATTAATTTAAATTTTTGTGTGTTGAATTCATTATAAATTCATGGCCTTTTGCAGAATTTTTATTTGTATAGTGTTTTTTGCAGATGCAAAGTTTCTATATAATTTGTTTGAATATAAATTTTTAGTTTTACCATTGAGATA